>PNEQ01107875.1:0-62570 GCA_003012365.1 Medauroidea extradentata
TATATATATATATATATATATATATATATATATATATATATATATATATATATATATATATATATATATATATATATATTACAGCCTAGAACAACTCGTAAAGAATAGCCTAATAGTTTTTTTTATAAGATATCGAAAACTACCTGTCCTGCGGAAGGCGAACCACTGCAGTATCATCCTCCCGTATTCCTGCCTCGTGTGTTTTCTTAGGCGCTTATGAACATTCACGAGGGTTGGGTAGGTCAGCCAAAATTTCAATTTCCTGTATGAAATTTCACCCCAGGTAAGTTTACCAGTGTTCGAAATTTCAACTGATGGCCTCTCGGTTAACTACTAAAACTGATATTGTATGTTGATATAATTATAATTAAGGCTAGGAATATTTCGCGAGTTCAACGACCAACATGCTATAATATATTATCCTGTGTATACTGAAGCCATACCATTTGTCTATCACCTGCTACTCATTCAGACATAAGACAATGAACGAATAGATGGAGCTTGAGTATACATAGGACATTGGATTCTAGCATGCAGGTCATTGAACTCGCGAATTTTTCCTAGCCCTACTTATAATACGTGAAGAGAATGCTCTGTGGATGTAGCATTTAGACAAATAGTTACCATGCACAAAATATAAATGTATTATTTAAAATTACCGTCGTTTTAAAACCTTGAATAGCATTGCAGGTGATAATAAAATCTCGATAATCGACAAAACCTGGTCACGTGATTAATATAACCTACCCTAGTCCAGCGAGTGAATTTCGTAAGCGCCTCATGAAGCATGTGCTAGCCTCCGGACTGAAATCTCATTGCCATCTAAAACGGCGTTAAATAGAACAAAGAAGTTTTTAAACAATGTTTTAGTCTGAGTTGAGAGCTACACAAAAAAAAACAGTCCTCTATCTTGAAGAGGCATTTTTCGGTGGTTGCAACTCTATCTTTGATAAATCACGGAAATGAAACTGGAGGATATATTCCACATGGCTTGATAACCTGTTTGCTATGCTTCAATGTAATGTATTAATTTCTGACGTGTTTATTTCGTTATTGGTGAGTCACTATTTGACTGGGCTAATGATAACTCTGGTGCACTACTACTGAACGTCTGTGATTCGTCTGTAAACAACTAGACTGTGCCACACAACCGTCGGTCAACAATACATGACGCAGGATGCTACACTGACTTGCAGAATACGCTGGCATAAAACATTCTCGCGATAAATCACCTTCTCTAATCATCAGTAATGCTTATATATGCTTCTAATGATAAAGTGAATAATTTTGAAAACACTCTTTTGACAAGAATGGCAGTCAAAAAAATATTTTGATTGCTGGCCACTTCAGACTTTTTTTTTTAATAAGCATGTTTTACGTCTCATGGACAGCGAGGTCATTAGAGATGGTGATACTACTTGGTGCAATGACAGGAGCTGGGAGAGGAGTCGGCCATGGCCTTTGTTAAGGGATACATCCCAGCATTCGCCTGGAGCGATGTCGGGAAACCACGGAAAACTGAAATCAGGATAGCAGGAGACGAGGATCGAACTCGGGTCCTCCCGAACTTGTATCCAACGTGTTACCGTTGCGCCACATCTGTCGGTCTACGGTGTTGTAAATTATAATTCGTGCGTAAGGAAAATATATGTATAACACTTTTTAAGATAAATAAATAAATAAAGACACTTAAAACCGTAAACAATTTTTGTTATAATCTTCGTTGATCTCATGATAACAGTCAATATTTGTGATCTTCGACTGATTTTCGGAATGTGGTTGTATGACATTGAAGTATTTTGTTGGCTCTCGCCATTAATAACATAAATCCAACAAAACACGCCGGTTAACACTTAAATTTTGATAAGTATTTTTATAACTATTGCGGTAAAAATATAAATAAATTATACGGCGAAGAGTAAATGGAATACAAAAATTCCGGTCATGTTCAAACTCTCTGCTACACGACAAGCTAATGACGTTTTTCTTTCCGCCGTCAGCTTCAGTTACGTCGAGTATCATTTGTTTTTAAAAGGTTTTAGAGCCTGAAGAATCCCGCTTCTTGCCGCCTCTCATTTGCATTCCTCGAGCGGATGCTGGCGTGCCGGCGCTACGGCACGTGGCGAGCGTCGAGAATAACTTCAAAGGGAAACATTAGGGAGAAACTGCGACGAGAGATAAGAACGCGACGAAGCGTGCCACCTTCATTACGCAGAGTAATAGCGCGGCTAGACGCGCTTACGAAAACCCAGTAGGTATAATCTACTCGGTTGTAATGATCACGTGATCGGATTTACTAAGTCGTTTGACATTTAACGTTTTTTTTTTTCGAGCTTAAGAAAATCCCAAAAGTTGCATGTTGGCGGCCTATTTCAATAATGCTGTGAAATATGCAGAAGCTGTTTTCGCCGTAGACATACATGACATTACAATTGCGTACTAGTAATGTTTAATGTACAAACATGCCTTAGTTAACCACTGAAAAACGTATTTTCTTTTGTGTACACAAACAGGAGCCTATATGTTTGTTTACTTTTACGCGCTTATTCGTGTTTTTCGTCTGCTGGCGGCAATCTACCCTGCTACCGAACAGGGTATATCTGAGTAGATCCGGCGCAGACATCGAGTTGGATATTTATAGAATTCAACGGAGGTAGACTGTACTCGCAACAGGTTTTCGAACGGCTTTAGACGTACTTCAACTCTATCGAGTACCACAAGTTCCATGAAGGACATCGTTTACAATTCAAGGATACGGAACTTATCCCCCTCTATAATTCACACATTCTTTGCTTAGAATTTATGAGCTGTAATAGTAAAAAGTCATCTCCTCTTTTCAAACTTTGTAGTTTAAATAGTGATATTTTAAGACATGCTTATAGATGCATTCCGACTTTTCAAAGTGTCGATTAATGTTCTCTGTGCGTCTAACATGCTGTTTTCTAAATAACGATACATCGTTCCTTAGGATATTTTTTTACGAAAGTCTGGCATTCGAATGGGAAGTGTAACTTTCTAAATATTACAAACATTAATGATTAAATTTTATTTGTACACAAATTGAAAACAACACAACAGCCTCAACTAGACTTTTTGATAAAATAGTATTTAAAAGAATTTTCTTCAACGTAGTTTTCAGAAGTTTACTGCAGCTTATAATTAAACATAATATAAGTAATTGCTTATTACCGAAAGACCAATTGCATAACATCTAAGCTATATTTTGCTATACACATTAATGTATGTATGTGATATGACCGTTTGACTATTGTGAAGAATGTCATACACAGTTATTTTATAGCGAGTATTGTAGTACTTCTTGCACGGTAGAGGAGGCTAGGTAAAGTTGGAAGTACTGATAATATGTCGAAATTTTGTATAGTATTGTTGTTTTCAACTAACGTCGATGTTTAAAAAAATCATTTGACAAGCTAGATCAGCTTCTAGCATTTAACACAAACGTACTTCAGAAGTACAGCAGAATCAACGTGTGTATTCAGGATTGTTTTAGTTTTTTCAGACTGGTATACCAAGAACTCAAATATTTTGTAACCGAAAACTTTGAAAATTTTTGAGACAATGTGCAGACACACAATGCCCAATACTGTGGATGCGTTTTTTAAAAATAATGTACAATTCGTCAGTAAGAAAATATTTTGATTCATTTAGGGTTATTTTCATGACAAAAACGTGGAACTTTGGGTGACAAAATCTAAAAAAAAAAAAAAAAAAAAAAAACACTTCAGTACATCGCTACAAAAAAATTCAGCTGCAAATTATGACATATTAGTGTCAAAACTGTGGAGGAAAATTTTGATATGAGTATTAGGTAGCAATAAAAAACAATCTTCGGAATCACTGCAAAACTAAGGAACAAGCCCTTAAGCGACACACTAGTGCCAAATTATCAGTATTGCCACATTAACCACGTTTCCTTAATAGTGTCTTCGTCCACTTGCCACCGGGGTAATCACAATTCGAAGCCGCTTGTTTACACTTGCTGAAATAAACTTTTCAGGAAACGTCTTCCACTTCAAATTAAGCGCAAAACTAGCACAGTGAACGATGTTACGAAACTGTGACTGGCCTCTGGCCTATGTATACCCACTTCCTGGCACGCCTCTGTGTGGAAGATTGCCCACTAGACTCGCACTGCGACCAGAAAACATAATCCTCCGTCGTGGTAGCAGAGCTTTTGTTGCTGCGTCAGCGAGTTACAGTTACTTCGCCAGTATCAGTGGCTCGGGAGAATTTCTTTCACGGCGCCTCCCTAGATAGGCAGTGTTTGTGTGTGTGAGGCGGGAGCGGCAAGGTTGTCGTTGGCCGACGTATGCAATGCATTATCGCCTCACCGTGCAAGCCACTCAGCTGGCGTGCAGTGCTTTACTGTCAAAATTTTTCCTATGGGACTTTAAGCAGTGACCACATTATTTCATGTGTGGCTAGCATAGTTAAAAGTCTAACGCTTGTTTCTATAGTTGTGTTTCTCGAATCCGGTTGTTACTTTTAAAGATACGGCAGTCAGGAAACCCCATTTTCAGCCGTTCCGAGGGGCCCTAAAATAATGTTTTAAATAAACGTGCTGAATTTTTGAAACTATAGCGACATAGTTTGAAGTGTGTGTTGTTTTCGTAGATTATAATTGGCGTTTAGTACTTTCGTCAAAAAAAAAAGAATAATCGCAACTCGCTGCAACGCGTTTCAAGCGTAGGTAGGGAGGCCCTAGTCGTGATAACATCGGAAGTTAGAATACGTCGACCACTCTACTGGAAGCATTTTCAGACATTAAGCAGGCGATTTCATTGATTATCTACATTGACTTACAAAAAAAAAACACTAATTTTCCACAATGCTTGTCTGCACAGTAAGGAATGCTACAGCAAAGTGCTTGCATCATATATATATATATATATATATATATATATATATATATATATATATATATATATATAAATGATCAGCTGTTGTGGTGTTCTTTACCGAAATTGTTATATTTAGCATCCGATGAGTATATTGTTTTCGAATATAATTGTTGCTTATTTAGGTATATGTGTAAAACGTTTTACTGCACTTAGGACTAATTTCCGTCGATTTTCGTACAAAATATAAGTTCATATTTTTTATGTGTACATACCGGGATGAAAACTCATCGCCATATAAATCAGCGTTGAATAGAACAACGAATATTTTAATAATGATTTTGTCTGATTCGAGAACTACAGTATAAAAACAGTCCTCTATCTTGAAGAGGTGTTTTTCACTGGTTGCAACTCGCAACTCCACCTCTGGTAAATCACGGAAATGAAATTGGAGGATATTTTCCACACAACTGGAGTACCAGCACGTTGTGCCTATTAACTTGGGTATATTTGAGTGAAGAATTGTAACAGGTAATGGATACAGTATCTTGAACTTTTAAGTTTTCAACTAGTTTCTTGTAGAACAGCTGGCGAAACTGTTGTAGTTTGGTATAAGTAAATAGTTTAAATGGTTTATAAAAGTATTAGTAGGACGAATTTAGCTGCAGATGAGTAGGCTAAAGTTGTAGCGTTTTTTTGCAAATTTTGTTTTCAGCATCATATTGGTAGCACAACAAACCCCCCAATTTTTTTACACGTATAGTAAAACTTTACCTGTCATCTATAATGTTACTTGTTTTATAATTTGAAGGTAATGGCTAATATTTTTTCTATCAAAAAATTCTACCAACTTTGGAACGTTCTGATTAGACTGAGTAAGTATTTAGAGACCAACATTTATTGATATACTAAGCGAAATTTCACCATTATGATCACCATAAATAAATCCGGTAGAGAAAGGAGAAAATAAAACAATACGTTCGCTACGATTCCGTGCAGTGGGCGTTGTTTGTAGAAAAATATGCGAAATGTTTTTGTCTTGGCCCTATTTGCATTCTCTGGAATATTTATAATTTCAGCTCAAAACAGAATGCATGCAAATTTGTTTCTTTAGACGACTATTCAAGTGTAGAGTATCCTACGCGAATGATAACGTATTTCTTTAGACATTGTTTGAATAAATATACCGTATAAATACCATGCACTTGGATAGCGCGTTTGTACCAGAACGACGTCTGATAAACTGTTATGTTATCGTATATCACACACTTAGCTACCATGTAAGTATGGTCATAGACTTTTCGCGAAAAAATTTATCAAGATTTTTTATTGCCTTACGTGCACATCTGCAACTCTGCTTCAAGGTTACTGACAGCGTGTCTTTGTGAAGCGACTTCTAATTTCACTGTGCCAATCACAGTAAGGTTACAGCAACACCAGACGTCTGTAATTTGCCGGTAGATCCCCAAGACACCTGAGAGTTAAAACATCCGAACAGTGACCACGAAGCAGTATTGCAGATGTGAATGTAAGGCTCTGAAACAAATTAGGGCAAAATTATTTTCGCGAAAATTTTGGGCCCTACGTATAAGGTTTTAAACGAGGTACTTAAAAAATATTTTTTTTTTTTTTAATCAAGAACCCTAGATTTCGTTCGTATTATTCAGCAAGAGTATAATGCATATTTACCACTCGGACGTACTGCTAATATAGTTGATTAAGTTTCATTTTGATTTGTTGGCATTTTAGAATGCGTAGTCCTTTAGTCTTGGGTTACGTTCAAATAAATGTGGTTTCACATGTTGTTAAAATGGTACGTAACCTAACTGATGGTGTTTGAATCGGTATAATCATGACATTCCCTCATTTTTATATGTAATGAAATGTTAGTCGTTGTTAGATAATTTTTTAATTAAAATACAATGTTTTGGTATACCTTTATTAATAGATAAAATAAAAAGGCTTTCTAACAGTAAAGCTGTGACAGGACAAACCACTTCACCACAGAAAGTACACTGTTATGAAACGTCAACTCTTAGAATGCTTGTACCAGTAGGGAGACTATTATTTTCGACCTATGATAACCATTTATTTAACATGATCATTGGAAGAACTGTGCAATGGGAGTACATGACTGGATTTAGTTGCTTGGACATACTCCATTGCGAAATGAATGACTGTCAAAGAACACTAAACAAATAATACAAAACCGTAAATAAACAGAGTATGCTTTAGACAACAGGATACACGCAAAATATGAAATTCTAAAAAAAAAAAAAAAAAAAAAAAAAAAAAAAAAAAAAAAAAAAAAAAAAAAAAAAAAAAAAAAAAAAAAAAAAAAAAAAAAAAAAAAAGTGGAATCGGGTTAAATAAAACAAGGGACAAACAAATAATGAATGAAAATAATTAAAATAAAAAAACTAGTTAATATACTATACAACGATGAGACCAAAGCAAAAACACAATAGATATCAGACACGAACAAAAAAATAACAAAACGACACAACGATGAGACGAAACAAAACACAACAGATATCAGACACAAAAAGATATAATAAACGACACAACGACACATCGTTGTGTCGCATGTTAACTTGGTTTTTTATTTTTATTATTTTCATTCATTATTTGTTTGTTCCTGGTTGTATTTGACCCGATTGCATTTTTTTTTTTAATTTTATGTTATGCATGTATTCTGTTGATTAAAGCATACTCTGATTATTTATGGTTTTCTATTATTTGTTTAGCTTTCTTTGACAGACATTCATTTTGCAATGGAGTATGTCCAAGCAACTGAATCTAGTAGTTTATTTAACACTTACTTACAGCTTACTGCAGACACATTTCTGCCACATGAGAAAAGTGATAGTTTTCATGGCCTGATACAAATGGAATTTTACTACAGAAAACTGTAAACCTGCCTTACTTATTATTAAAGGTAAAATATCTTACGACTGAAAAAAACAATAATAAATAAAAATAAGTTGCACATACATTGACGCACGATTTATTTGCTTCTTATGACATAGCACAGTATGAATTTTTGATTATATGTTATATGTAATATTTAATTGTCATACCATGTTAAATAAAATGTTAATTTGCTTCTGACTAAAAGAAGGCATTATTAAATAGATGTATGTTAAGGAATCTGTGGTTGAATATCTGTAGTTACGCCAATGCAACTTTCAGATTCGTGATATTTTAGGAAGTTTATCCGCACATGTTCTACGGATACATAAAATAGTTTTTTGGGAAATGTATCCGAAGCCAGACTTCTGAACTGGACATTCGTGGACGTCTGAATTAACCTATGTGATGTCAGAAAATGTGGCGTTACTGCTAAGAAGCATCGGAAGGCGTAGAGCGGGAGAAACGGGAGTACACAATAAAATCCCCCGAAAAGTGTCAACGACCGCTACATTTCCCACATGCAAAAATCCCGATTAGCCCTGCCAGGAATCGAGCCCGGATTGCCGGTGTAAGAGGCGAATGGCCAAACCACTTCACCACCACGGCTACTTTAAACATAGGTCTACATTGTTTACTTTGAGTAAAATTTAAATTTATAATTTAGGAATTTTCTGGCACTCGTGAGAAATATGATTCACATATATCGTGAACGCTAAATTTACATTATTGTTCCATCGAAGCTTTCTGCGCATTCTTACAATTCACGCTTGCTTATTATTTGACACGATCGTGTTATTAGATAAGAATTAGTAGCAAACAAATACCTTAATTTATTATACATTTTGTGTGTTAACCTAATTCTAGCTCTCCAAAAACTTGTGGAATTCATTTCTGTTTGGCTTAACGTCTCGTAGACAGCGAGGTCGTAAGAGACGGTTACACACAACTTTACCCAAGGACAAGAACTACGAAAGGAGTCGGCCATGGCCTACGTTAATTATTCATCCCAGCATTCGCCTGGAACGATTTAGGAAACCACGGAATGCCAAAATCAGGATGGCCGCAGAGCCGGGAATCGAACCCGGGGCCTTCCGAATGAGAGTCCAGCGTGTTACCGTTGCAACATCTCGTTCGGTCAAAATCTTGCTGAAGGCATAGCTGAGGTGTAGACTACATATTTCAATCAACTCCCGATGCAGTAGTAGCTGACAATTTACGCGGGAACATCGATAATTAAAGTAACTGATTTTTAGTAAAAAGAATGTTTCACCAACTTGTCTCTGTAGCTGTGCTTCATGGTTATTGGTAGTGTGTAGTCACTTATTTTGTCTGTGCCAATCAGAACAAGATTACTGCGACACCACACGTCCTGAGGTTAGCAGGTATAAACCCGAGACGCTCACATCCACTCACTGACAATTAAGGGTGTTCTCGTGACAAAATGCATAATTTTATATCTGAACGGTGTTGTTTTTGTTTTAGACACGATTCTTGTAACTACATTTTCCACCTGTAAACAATTTTTAGCTTTCACAGTCTTGCCATTGTGGCATGACAAAGTCAGAATTTACAAGTTCGGAAACATAGGAATAGCAAAACCAAGTGATTTACTAGAACTTAATAATGTACACTTAAATGAGATATCATGGGTCATATGCTTAAATATTTAAAAACACTCAACAATGTCCATTTGTCTGTTTTAAAAATTGCCATAAATAAAGTAAATTGTAATCATTTTCAGATTTTTTTAAAAAGTACAAATTAATTTAGTTTTTTTTATAGCATATGGCCCGTAATATCTAATTTCAGTAAAAATCATTTAATTTGAGTAAGTCACTCGATATTTACTATTCCTATGTTCCCGTAACATGCAAATTCTGACTTTTGCGTACCGCTATGGGAAAACTACTGAGAGCAAAATTACATTTTACTAGTGGAAAATATAGCTACAAATAACGTCTATAAAACAAACACTATGCTAGTACAAATACAAAATTACGCCTTTTTTGCCACGAGAACGTCCTTAACCAGAGCTGTCGATGCGCCCATAAGGCATTGAAACAAATTGGTGCTAAATTGTTTTCACAAAAGAAAATCTGTAACTTCAACGGAAATACGCGCTGAAAAACCACTGATCAGCGTGAAGAACAGCGACATGAACGTAGCATTCGCGTCGTAGAGACTTCATATTCTTCCTCGTGTTTGTGACCTAATTTTTTTTTCCCTAGGCATTCTGCCAGGTCGATGCCGCGCTCCGGCGGTCTGGTAATTATTTTTACGAACCAGTCTCATTCCTGCCTTTTTTTTCTTTCACGCATCACGTTTTGCATGAAACCAAACCGACCACAAGTTTTTATGTGCTTCTGGCAGATTTTGGTTGCAATTTTTTTTCTTGTTGTGAGCTCTTTCGTGAAATTTACAAACACGTTTTGTCTAAATTAGGCTTCTCCGGCAGGAGGCAAGATTTTAGAAGGATTCAGAACAGCTAAATGTTGTAAATTTTTTGTTAAATAGGCTACGTCATCTTCCAGTATTTTCCAGACAAACTTTAAAGCCTGCATCAGAGTTTGTACTGATACTTAACAGACAGTAGCTGACTCGTCTTATCCCAAGAAAAACACTTATACTCTACACTGTGTCACATTTTGAAAGAGTGAGTGAGAGATTTTGGTCAGCGCTCAACATCGAGGTCTTCAGCGCTGGTGAGAGGTGACATGAGGTGAGTATGGAGCAGCGCCGGAATGAAAGGGCGGGGGAAACGGGAGATCCCCCGAGAAAACCCGCCAACCGCGGCATCATCCAGTACGATTCCCACATGCGAAAATCCGGGGACCGACCCCGCCTGGAATCGAACCCGGATCGCTTTGGTGGGAGGCGAATGATCTGACCGTTCGGCCACCGCGGCCCAACTAATTTTTGAGGAAACGTTGTTTTAATTAATGTTTAGTGGTGATAGGAAAATGCAGCTAAGCTAACAATATAACATAAGAGACGTAAGTATCAATACTGTACTTAGTTGGTACTTGCAGATAGAAAAACACATAAAGGGACGTCACATTTTCTTGCGCGGTCGCGAATTTTCGCTCACCAGACCAGCTTCGTCTGGCAACAAGTTATGCGAATACAGTTTACATTAATGTATCGGTCTGTGCACTGTCACGATTAGGCTTTATTTTTGTAGTAATAGTTATAATACTACACCAGCGCGTTTGAGCAGAACCTGGCAAGATCTAAGCTGTAGCAACGCATGAGCATTTTTAAATATCGTTAAATGCTATCGTTAAAGTACTTGTAACGCAGTGTCAAAAGTAGTGCAGGCATTAGTTAAAAAATCCAGTGACCTAAACTTACTCTAAATAGCGTGCGTATGTTTTGGCATTATAAACGCATCTGCACTAAATATTATCCAATCAACTTTCGGTATTTTGTATAGCACAATGCTTACAATTCTGGATCAAAAGAGATATATATCGATATTTAAAAAAAAATTAATTTTCCTAAAATACATACATTGCATTACCATGGAAATTGTTTCCGAATGTTTTTATTGAATCCAAACAATCTTGTTAGCATTTCTCGATTTATTGTTTTGTATTCAGAGGAACACGTACGATGTTAATATCATTAAATTATCTAAATAATTACATTTCAATCCTACACTGGTTATCGTAATAGACGGATTAAGCTGTTAAACGAAATTATCAAGTGATCAAGTAAATTGTAATCTTAACAGTTCCAGAATCATACTGCAGAAGCAACTTGCCAAGGCACTTGAAAGTTAAGCACAAATAATAAATAAGATGTGTATGGGAAGAATACCCAAGAGTAGGGCATCACGCCCCGAGGACACACTATAAAACATTTCTAAGACACAAAACAAAGTTTGTTTGAATATGGGCCACTGCAAAGTAGCTTCGCCACAACAAATTGTCGTTTAAAGTGTAAAGAAATGTTAACAAAATTGTTTTACTATTCAAGTAGTTTAACGTATATTTTGTTAGGGCTAGTTGTGACATTTTCATACAAGATTTATGTTGGAAAAAACGCAGAAAATAAAATAAGGCTTTTATTTTACCCTTTAAATAATTTTACTTTGCAGTTGTTTATGTTCAAACTTTGTTTTGTGGCAAAGAAAGTGTTTTTAGTGTGTAAACTTCTGACTGAACGTCCGTAGGCGTCTAACAAACTCCTAAGGATGACACCAAATAAGCTTTACGATAGAGAAGCGAAGGTACACAAAGGCACGGGAGGCCAGAGTGTCCCGAGAAAACCTGTCGGCCAATGGAAACGTCCGCCACGTGTCACACACGCGTAAAACTGGGAGTCAACCCCGTCGGGAATCGGGCCCGGATCAACCAGGTGAGGGGCGAGCGCTCTTTCTACTGCTCCAACTGCTGCGTCGAATATAATTAAAGATTTTGGAAAGTTGCGAGAATTCTTTCTGTCAACGTGTTCTCCGAACAAGCTTCTTGTTTGATTCGACAACGATCATGTGGCACGGTTAAGCTTCTTTATTGACGAATCACAAGTGTTTAATTGTAGCGCACCAGAAGCAGCATTGGCGCAATAAAAAATAAGTACTTACAGGTAACGAAAGAAAAGCTTCAGAACTTTTCCCGCGATAAATCACCATCCATAAATATAATATGTCATAAATATAAAAAACATTACATGACCTTTTTACGCTACCTTCAGTATTTCTGTACATAAGGCGAGGAAAAAGTACTGCTAAACTAAATACATTTTATTTTATCAGAAAGTGTATGAACCTGGAGCTGCTTTATCGTTGCAGTATTAAGGGGTTAGACACATTTCAACATTTTTACGATCATTATTTTAAAAACGTAAACGGCAGCCGACGTCGTAAAATCTGTTTTTTAACTTTATTATAACTGGTTTTAACTATATTCTAATTCTGAGTTTGTCTGGACAAAATAGAGCGTGACAGTAGTTAAGTAGTTAGTTACCGAAATTTCTTTTAAATTGATTAATCAACTAAAATCTTTATGCCATCTGCCTCGAGAAATCACATTATATAGTAAAACCAATTTGCAACAAACTTACAGAGAATTTTTGCGTTATATGCTCTTGTCTGAGATTTAATAATAATAATAATAATAATAATAATAATAATAATAATAATAATAATAATAATTATTATTATTATTATTATTATTATTATTATTATTATTCTCTCGAAAGCCGAGAAAATCTCGGGGCCCATAAGGACTAAACTAACACGCGTGTGATATCTTTCATTGCCTCTACGTGCAAGGTACTTAACTTAAGTGAACTGTTAAAGTTGTGAAATGAATAACGAGAGAATTGAAAGACATGGCTTTATTTTAAACGGCATATAATGTTCAGAAACAAAGCCATTCTCGCTCCATTCCTCTTGAGTGTATTGAAGTTAATGTAATGTAATTTTTTGAGAATTCTAAATGACCGTTTATTTACTTTCACGGTTATAACTCAGATGAAACGAAAAGAAAATACATTTAAAAAAAATATATATAAAAGCGTTTGTTGTTTCTAGACTGGATTCATGGACAGGATATGAGGATAAATTGTATTTTATATGAAATTGTGCTTTTTAAATGCTTTGCAGACAATTGGTAAGAAATAGGTAGACGTGTACTTTTATACGTCATGGCAGTTTTATCTGTATACTCGTCAGGTACAGCCCAGGTTACGAAAGATAGCCATTAAACTGAGTTAACAGCAGGAAATGTTTTCTGAACGGCACGCACACACGCATATAAATTGGCAGACGTAGGGCCGCGATTCTTGCCTGATGTGTCTCTCATCTGAGAATAAGATATAATTAGTCGGCTGCGTGGCTGGAATCCCAGTGACGAATTCTGTCGCCAGTATTAGGCTACACCGTGACATTTGCCAAGCTACGGTGGGCTGCGAGAATCCACAGGAGGTGTTGGTACCTGAATGCTGACTGCGCATCAGCAGGAATGAACAGAGAAAAATTATTTCTCGAAATTATTTGCAACTGTCGTCATTGTTTTGTTGTGTTTTTCTTGTAAACGTTATTCATAGAGAGACAGGAAAATTGCAGGAAAAGTTGAGTATTTACTGGGCTCCAACGTACTGTGTCTAACAATGAAGGTTATATATCGATAGTGGAGGATGTACCGTTTACTTGAAACACTATTTTCCTATTTAACAGATCCAGTTAGAACTGTGTAGCTTTAAAACAGAACGTGTGTGATTGGTCTCAAAAGTGTTCGCGCGTGTCACAAACTGCGTTGGAGACTATGTTGACTTAAATAGTTTCTCAATTCTCCAATGTCTATAGTAATTCATCTCGCTGTTTTAAATACTTTTTAGTTAAAATTTAAGGCATTTTGATGTTACTGTGAATTTGGCAGGGAAAGGAATTCCACGTAATGAAGTTATCCATAAAAAAGGCCAAATGTGATGACATGCATCTTCTGAGTGAAAAATTCTCCAAACCATTAGTTTATCAGCCCGGTTCCAGTAAATGATGAACTTCTGTGGTTGGAACTTCTCACAAGCCGAACCATGGCAAGCAAGTAAATATTGTACGAGGAGGGTACAAAACCACGCGTTTAATAATAAACATATAGGGGTAGGCCAACAAGGCTGTTAAACTGCGTCGTAGTGGGTTGGAAGTACACATTTAGTTTTTAAACTATAGTACATTTTCACAGTGTATTCTTCAAAACATCACGCGGCATTGTGATAACTATTTCCGAACACTTCAACGTGGGTAAAAATTGCCTTTTTGCATTACATTATCTACCGCTAGGATTAATAGGAAACTAACATATGGTTGTACAGTGTAACTCGGTTCGTACTGTCATCCAATGATATTATTGAGTTACCGCTAAGAGTCCCATAGTCCCAGCGACACAACGGTAATCATTACGCGTCATTTTGAACGTGGAAGTTTTCGATCACTAGACGCGCGTCGGGGTAGCCTTAATCACTCATTCACTCCTGAGCCTCAAACGCGCTGAATAGTTCCAGGTTGGCGGCACCATTAATAGTGTGTGGTGGATGAATAAACGCCGAAAACTCCAATTGATATCTACAAATTGCAGAACGTCAATATGGGAAAACTATAAAACATCAACCCTAGATAATGATATTTGCCAACTTTATGGGAAAGCAATTACCCAAAAAGATATTCATTTGTTGAGCGTAATATCTTGCTCTGCAATTATACGTATGAGATTTTAGCTTCAGAGATAGTTCTTTAGAAATACGTTACCATAGAAAAATTAATGCTGAGTAAGTTGGTAAAAACTATTTCCTAGAATTGCCGTTTTTTTTTTCAAAATGGCTTCGGAAAACCTACAACGTTAAACTGGTGCTATTATCACTAAATTATGTGCCATGCCAGTTAAAGGGCTCTTCCTGCCAGGGTAAACCATGATTCCCGACACGTCAGTTATACTTACGACGCGTTCTTTCCGTAAAGTCCAGTGAAAGGGTGTTTCGTTAACTTGAACGGCTGGTAAAATTCTCTCCGTTTATGTCGTTAGTGGCTCGCAATCTCGTCGATCCGTTTTGAGTGGTACCTCTTGGGGGCAGTGTGAAGAAGTATGAAGTGCACGGCACGCACCCCACCGACTTGTGTCATGTAAATTGATGAAGGGGTGAAGGGGAAGGAGGGTTGAGCAGTTTATGAGTTGTTAAACCTCCTGGGGTAGTGACTGTGTGTTCGCGTTTCACTGTAATGTATGGACTGTCTAGAATACGGCCGTGGTTGTTCGCGTGAGTCGATGCAGCCAGCACCACCACTGTTTCCACTGCACCCTGCACACACTAAATAGAAATCAATTGTTTTTAAATCAGTAAAATTTTAATCCCTAGAATTTTAGATAACAATCAAGCTTTTACTTACTAACCTGTAGAATTCGCTGAAAATCAGTTAACATATAGGCGATGTTAACTGAAAACGAGTGTAAATAACAATTAAATCAGTATAATTTATTCACTAACAATCAACTCATTTTTTTTTACCTAATTGAATGCAATTTCCCGGAAATAGATCATTTCACACTAATTCAAGTTAAGAGAGCACTCTGTCGCCTGAATGGACGTATTTCGCACGTCCGAGACCTAGAAGTGCGGAAGCGGTATGGGCGGCTCAGACACGCACATATTTTGTTTTTCTTTGACAATGTCAATTTTCGTACCCAATATGTAGAGACCTGAAAATTTCGTGCTTTTCTTTTAGGCGCAAGCTAGAATTCAAGCAACTATAGATCTGTATCACGTTCACAATTGACCGTTGACTTACTCGACACTTCCTGGAAGTAGCTGAGCCAATAATTAAACTGTAACAGAATGCAGGCCCATATCACAGTGTCAGCGAGCAGCTAATAAACACCTGCTGTCGGCACGATTTCACGTATATTCTTGGAGGCTAGCTTACAGCTCAGTGAACCCGCGAAATTTTCCGGTCTCTACCAATATGCCGTCTATAAGAGCCAGCATAAATTTGACCAGTTACCGACAGCAACGAAACTAGCGGCAGAAACTGTCCCTCGCAAAACTCATCCATGAGAAATTAGATCGTCTTCCTGGCCTAAAGTAGGATCTACCCTAGTAACGTCCACGTCCGTTTGTTCATGGCTGCACACGTGTGGGATGAAAATTCCTAAAACTACCCCAAGTTTTCCTGCCGTCCCAAGAGACCGTGGTGGCCGAATGGTCCTACCAAGGCGATACGGGTTCGATTTTTGGCGGAGTCAATCCTCGGATTTTTTAATGTGGGAATCGTGCCGGACGATGCCGCTGGTCGGCGGGTTTTCTCGGGGATCTCTCGTTTCCCCCGCCCTTTCATTCCGGCGCTGCTCCATACTCACCTCATGTCACTCCTCACCGGCGCTGAAGACCTCGATGTTAAGGGTGTTCAAATGGAGGAAAATCGTAATTTAGTGTTTGTATGAAATAGCTAGAGACATGCAAAATTCGCGTTATCCTTTGGTAGCAGGCTAAACTTCACTTTCTTATACATAACAGAGCATATTCTGTGTTTCAATTGGCCACGAATTTGATGTATTGTCATTTACGTGTGTTACGTCTTTACAGAGATTGGCCTCTCTACCGTGTAAGCATTCTCCGCGGCAAGTCACGACAATATCGGCCAGCGGGAGACGTCGAACGAGCCTATAGTCACTTGGAGTCTAGTCAGCTGTCAGAAAATAACGCGAATTTTGCATGTACCTAGAAATAGCGTTATATTGTAGACGTTACTTGGGAGAACACTTTCCTCTTCCAAAAAAAATTTAGCCCAACCAGTTTTCCCATAATGGCTCTTCAGAGTCAAAATTTGCACGTTTTTAGTTCTTATAAGCCGCAAAAACCAATGAACATAAATAAATTAAAAAATTCCCACTAATCTACATGTCTAGGGCTACTGATTAAAATGATTTAAGATCTACTAAAAAATTATTTTTGTATAAAAATATTCCTGAAATTTTTATTCATTTGTCTCATTTATCATTTTTTTTAAATACAAAAATATGTCGTAATGGATATTAGAACATGTCAAGCAGTGGCCCATTACATGTAATTTCAGTGTGAATTTTTAAATTTATTTATGTTCATTGGATTTTGTTGCTTATAAGGACTGAAAAAATGCAAATTTGACTTTGAAGTGCCATTATGGAAAAAATGGTTGGGTAATTTTTAGAGTAAAATGTTCTCCCAAGTAACTTCGACAAAACTAACACTACTTCATACAAATGTAAAATTATTACTTTTCCTCACTCGGACGCCCTTAAGCGCTGACCAAAATCTCTCACTCACCCCTTTCCCCCTCCATGCCATCACAAGAAACACCGTTGAATGGCACCACTCCGTGCAACACCTGTGGTACATATACCACAAGCGGGCACCACAACGATAGGCCGTTATCTCTGGGAACTCCAAAGTGCATCTTCCAATCGAATTGTTGTTAAAGACCGGAAAAATTCGCGGTTTCGCCCGCCTGCCGGCTCCAAGAATATGCGTGTACTCAACTATTGGAACCAATTTTTGTTGCGAAAATATTTTCGCACAATTTTGGTGCAATGCCTTGCGTGCACATCGGCAACTCTTCTTCGCGTTTATTGCGAGCTCGCCTTTGTTCAAATACGTCTTCCATTTGGCTGCATCAATCAGGATAAGGTTATTGTGACATCATATGTTTGTGATTTGCCAGTAAAACCCAATGACAAGTGACAATCAACACTACGAATCATAGCTGCAGAATTGCACATAAAGAGAGCCACGTTTTTATGGCGACAGGATTTTTGCAACATTTGGTTTCAATGCGTTAAGTGCTACACCGTCTGTGATTGGATGATTTTACCCTCACTTGCCTTGGCAAATTACAGGTGCGTGCGAAGTCACAATAATCTTATTCTGATTGCTGCAGTCAAAAGAGAGACGTGTCCGAACAAAGATACGCTGCTGGTAACCATGAAGCAAAGCTGTCGATGTGCACGTGAGGCACTGAAACAAAGTGGGGCAAAAATATATTCGCGACAAAATCGTGGGATTACACATAATTAGAGCCACGATTTTATGGTGAAAAGATTTTTGCACCATTTGGTTTCAATGCCTTATGTTAACATCCGCAACTCTGTTTCATGGTCGGTCATTGGGTGTTTTAACTGACACTTGTCTTGAGGTTCTACTGACAAATCACATACGTATTGCGTCACAATAGCCTCACTGTTATTGGTGCAGTCAAGTGAGGGACGTGTCTGAGCAAAGACCCGCTGCCAATAGCCGTGAAGCAGAGCTGCCGAGGTGCACGCGAGACACTGAAACAAAATGTTGCAAAAATATTTTCGTGACAAAATCGTGGCTCTACACATACGTTATTGAAACGAAATGGTGCAAAATTAGTTTTGTCAAAAAATCGTGGCAGTATCAATCATGCAAAATGTACTCGTCAGCTGCTCGCTGACACGCACCCATCCCGCACGATTGGGCAGGAATTTAATTGTTTACTTATCCTTGGTAGAGGCCTGTTAGTTTTTAGTTATTTTCTGACTGCCGTATATAAGACTGCACGCTATTCGCTCGCTCGACGTCTTCGATTAGCGAACAACATTCGATGTTCTTGGCTTGCCTGGGAAACACTTTCACCCAACGATTAAAATGTTCTGTGTGGACTGACCAATCTCATCTAAAACAGCCGAATACGTAATAGACATCACATAAGGGCTAATGACTAATGACATCACAGATTGCGTTCAAGGATGAACAGGTAAATGATGTTTAATCTGATCCCAAATAAGAACGTGAATTTCGCATGTTTCTAATCACTGACACAGTACTTCAAGAGGTATATACAGTAAGTGAAGAGATAATTTCTTTAGTTGCATGAATTTACATATTTACAGATGTCTGAGTCTTAGTTAGTACCTTGAATATAAACACCAATTTTTCAGGTTCCTAATTTTTGCTACAAGACGGTTTTTAGAACAGTAGGCATTTATTTTCCTACACACATGCACACTCTGAGAGGCTGTGAATACAGCGGCCTGCTGTGAACTTACCTCGGCCGCCCCTGATCAACCCACTTCCAGGAAGTACCAACCCACCCTCGTCTTGTGCGACCCCACGTACCAGCCCCCACAGCATGCTCCACTTCCTGCGATTTCCTGGGGACGCTTGTAGGTTTCCCCGACCTTACGTTCCGGTCACTGGAGATACCCGGTATGCTGTGCGGGCTGCTGTCTGCCCCTGAACAACCCTTGCTACAGTCAAGCGTCTGGGTCGCGTTAACCTTCTCGCTCCTCTTGGGGGCATTCGTTCCAAGGCCGAAGGCAGGGCCACTCCCTCACTTCTCATTAGTTAGCCACAAAAAAATTCATATTAAAATGTTAAAAAAACTTTTACCGGCATAATACCCTCTGTTTAGTTGCTTGAAAAAAAAACTATGTTTCATCTTAAAATCCTAACTTTCCCGGGGAAGAAACCCGGATCTCCTTTTTAAAGTGGTCGTTGGTGCTCATTTATGTTATTCTCAGGTTAACACCCTTCCCCCAAAAATACACAAATCCTGGCTACTGTACAGATTCGTTCATTTTCGGCGGTTGAACGAGACACCCTCCCTCCTAACCCCATCCCTCGTGACAGTTTAGTAAGTTCAAATTAGTTTAAGTTAGTTTAAAATGTCGACGAATACTGTGCGCTGATTCGAAGTACAGTTCTGTTAGGTTTGGAAACTAAACGAAAAACGAATATGTGTGGCGCTGCATTTACGACCAATCGCCGAGCATAAACGAATGTTCCCGAGTATTTCCGAGCAGCGGGAAAGTTAACGAGACCCAGATGCTCGATTGCTACAGCTCTTTCAAGCGGTACACCAACCCACCAGAGACTAGCGACAAGAAAGAACAATGTTCCACGCATTTCTATGCAGGCGACATGAGTTGTAGCACCACACATTAATGTTCGTTGAATCTTTATAATTTAACAATAATCGCCCTTGAGTTTAACAGTAAAGAGAGCAGATGTCATAACCATCTTGTAGAAACTTTTGAGAATTGTTTTTCACTGCGTAGCCCAATTTTTGAAAAATAATATATGCAACTTTGTTAGTTATTGAATTAAATACATTTCCTAACCTTAAATATTGGTCAAATTGAATATAAATTTTGTTAAAAAGAACTAGCTAGGTAGTAAAATAAAACTATCAACTCATCTATATCAAAATTTTGCGATATCTACTACCTTTTAGCTAGAATATCGAGCCAGTCTCGTACTTTAAAATAAGTAAGTTTGTGTGACGCCAATGACACGGTGTTTTAAGATAATAGTAAATTATAAAAAATTATCTCACTGAAGATGCTAACTTGAAGATATTTCATATTCCGAATTCAAACATTATATATATTTATTCTAAGAGGGAGAGAGGCAAAATTCATTCTATTGTTTTCCAGTTCTATGTACACATTTGTTTTTAAATTATTAGACACTATTCCTTGAAAAATTATATGTATGTATATAGATAGAGAGAAAGAGAGCCAGACAGAGAGAGAGAGGCAAAATTAATTTTATTGTTTTCCAATTTTGTATACATATTTGTTTATAAATTATTAGACACAGTTCCTAGATAAATATATGCGTATAAGACAAATGGAAAATCACAAATCTTACACAAGAAATAAAATTACTGCGAGGAGATATATTTAGCGTTCACTGAACCTTGAAACGGTAATATTGATTAAAACCAATATTTTAATATAATCCAAATGGCAAATTGAAATCTTGGAAAGCAAATAAATTAAAATAGGGGTTTGAAAAAAAAAACGGCTTCTGTGCAAACTCATTTCCACAATGGCTTCAATATACCGTCCTAACCTACTTATTTCTTCGATCGCGGACGAGATTGCATCTTTCAAGGGACGGGATGATACGGAGGCGAATGAAAGCAGACAAAAGAAAAGTTTCCTAAAATAAAACGTGATTTACTGTCGAGAGAAACAAAGCCCACGGTACGAAAGGCGGGGCCAAACAAGACAAGGTGGAGGGGGGCGATGTAATCTATCTTGTCATATTTGTAGTTGGCATTGGCCTGATCGAGAATATAAAGTAGCCGTGAAGAGAGGCTCGTCGAGAGGAAACGTGCAGAGATTGAAATATTACGTTTATTTGTAAAGTATTCACTGCAATTTTGTTGTGCTTTCACAAGAGAACTCTTGTAAACCAATAGCCAAAGTGTTTTTCTTTCCACAAGATAAAACAAGAGAATATCATAAACTTTAAGTGGTGAGGAAATTTAAATTTCTGTTGAACGAAAGGAACTCATTTTATTAACAACAAAGTGTTCAAGGTAAAACAAAATCAACTTCGACATCCTGCCATGTTAGACAACAATCAAAGTAGTTTTACAATGAAATAATAATGTTCGTAAAAGTGGCTGCCATAATATAATGTCGCCACAAAAAGCAATAAAATGTACCAGAAATAGTTTGGAAGTAAACTTACAGTTACCATAAATATTTCTGCGCGCTTGTATTCCCAAAACTGTTTCGTGAAAATTTGATAATATCTGTTTGTACTGTTTAAACATTTTTATTTTGCTCAAAATCCTTCACTTATATCGCACGAATATTTCTGACAAATTAGTTTTTTTTTTTTTTTTAACTGATTTATAAAATTATATGAAAATTATAAATGTAGTCGTGCATGGTAAACTTTTATCTGTGTACGATAATCATGTAACGTCTGTCGCATGCAGTAAAAATGCAGTGCTATCGCTAGACATTGTGACAAGCCAAATTGGAACTTTTGTATATCTCAGTATACTTAATTATGTAAATTTGAGGAAAATGGCATTTGTGATTGTAGATGCCTCGTGTCGGGTATCAAATTAACCGTCTTGATGCATTGGTACTGAAAATAATTGAAATTTAGTCGTATCATTAGATTTAAGTAGTTTAGGATTAGTTTAGTAATAGTAAATGAAAATCAAGTGCCTCGAAGTCTGGAGAGGGGGTGGTCTGCCGTCACAAAAGGTCTGGGCCGTCCGGCAGCCCCCTATCCCATCTTTCCATCCATCCCCTTCTGCCACAGCACTATTGAAACAACCTGGCAGTGGGGATTACTTTTATTTATTTGATTAATTATCGGTGCCAGTATAGTTATAGCACATCAATGAAAATAATATTTTGTAATCAAGAGTATGTCAACAAGTGCGAAATAATTAAGCTTTGACAAACAAATAAATAACGGTCAAGGGTAGCGCGACGTTTTGCTCACGAGGGGCGGAGCTAGGTAGTACAGGGTTTTCATTGGCTGGAAGGCGTGCCCAAGGATTATTGTACACTGGGGACTTTTTCCCACCAAAACTTAAGATGTGAGAGTCGTCGTCGAGATTTGAAAAGATAAGTAAAGGTGAGCGCGAAAGGAGCTGTTGGCGTCCTATCCGGCCACTTCGTCGAAACATTTCAATAAAAATACTTACGTCAAATATTTGCAAGGGCAAGAGTAAGCATCGCGTATTATTATATTATCGATTTCAGCAGAAGTACAGCTCTCTCCACCTCTATTAGCGGCGTTGCTGTACGCGAGACTGATTTCACTATATTTGCCTGAGTTATTTCTCATTCCTCGACTCAATAGCTTGCGTTGCATTAAGGGGACCATCGCAACACAATGGTGATGTAGCACTTAATGAGCGTACCTGTGTGGCCCTTATGCCTACCTTGCACAGTAGCAGTAACCATTTGAAGTAGACGGTACTCTTCAATAAAATTCTTTCTTGAAGATTCAGTTTATTATAATGTTAACAGTGAGCATTATGCCCTCCACGACACAATTACAATACTATTATGCCAAACGATCAGAATCGGTGTGTTGTTCATAAAATTGCTGCTAAAATTTATACGATATTATTACTTATAATATTAGCATAATAGGTTGAACAAACTAGTGTTGTTTGTTTATAAAAATATAAAATTTATGTTGAAACAGGTTAATTTTACCTTGTAATTCACTGTGAAATTTACTGGCATTAAATCTGTTTATTTTATTAAAGAAATATGTTAATACCAGCAGAAATATTTTTAACCGTCTGTTACAAACGTATCAAATTAACTGGAAATATAGTTTACACGTGTAGTGACTATATTGAAGTCGAACATGTTTTGAGAAATTGTGGCGTACAAAAACTCAAAGAACCTGGTAGAACATTTCACAACTTCCTGCCGCAGGAAAAGTAGGAGAAATATTTATGATCGTCCTCCTCAATAAGTATTGATTATGTTTATTTTCTTTCAACCAGTGATTTATGACGGCTAGAATTACTGGGCGTGAGCTGAAATTCCTCCACGGAGCAGTACTTCGCGAGGCTACTCGCAGATTTAGTATTGTTGTTAAAATTATTCCGCTGCCTTTCTGGTTTATTTGCAGACGTTCGCTCTGTGTCACTGGCGACGTCAGGCCAGGCTCGCGGTAATTTTACGAGCAATTTTTCAGTGGCGCCGGGGAAATCTGCTTTCTCAACTTGCTGAGTTTACCCCAACCCGCCCAGAACCCTAAACTCGTAAAAGCTTTTTTAGGCATCGGCGTGGTGGTATTTTACAGTTTGAAACTTTCCATTCGCACATTCTTTCGGAATTCAGGTCACGTAAACAGTTCAAGCAGTTTGCACACGCCAATAAATTAAGTGTCAATAATTGTGACGTACTTTTTCAGACTGTGTCTGCTGCACAGAGTTTTAAAATTTGCAGAGGATGAGTGGGTAGTATAACTCGCATTAAAATATCAAGTATAGCTACGTGGTGCAAGCCACAATGTAATTTTTTTCCCGCGCTCTGATATTAATAATGAAATGGAAATAGTATGTACAATATTATATCTGGTATAGAATGTAAATACGAGCTAATTATTGCTACCGTAAACATAATTTTTTTTGTGAAAGTAAGGGTTTCTGACAATTTTTTCGCTTATTGAGTAAGAAATAAGTAACTTAAATGAAGATTTATACAACATATATTTATATCATCATTGTAAAGTTTAAAATTGTGTTGTTATACTAATTAAACACAAAGTAGACTTAAGTCATTCCCAACTGTTATAAAGTAACCCCATTTTACGATAACGAAATTTTGCGATCGGAAATGTTCCCGTACACGAATCACTGTTAAGACGACCTTGCGGTCTATCGAAAAACCTTACACATGATTGAAAAATCCATTGACTAAACTGCAGACGTAATTTATTTCGAACAAATGATGCATAAAACATTTAGATACGTGTAATATGTATATAGTTGTGGACTAGAACGCCTACATAACTACGCAGTGTGAGCATGCATGTAGGACGATTAGCATAATAGTAGGCGCAATATCTTTTGTCGCGCACCGGCGTCCTATGCAAACTGCTTTACAAGCATGGTAGCATCGCATTATCCTTCAAGCATTATTCGCTAAAACATCTAACACATTTAAATAGTTAAAAATATTTTCCAAGCATAACTACAAACAACTTTTTGCATTATAGGCGGTCCAAATAAACTATGTATGGAGTTTGGGCATTCATTTTCCGTGCAGCTTGTATTCAATTGTTGTGAGACTCAAGTAGATCCAATGTGGACGCAGCATTCGGTTCGAGAAACTGTCGCACGCCCATTAATTCTAATCTTCGGGCTACTAAGCTAGTTACAGCTCTAATGCAAGAAACTGTTTAGTTCACTATATAATGTGGGGAAAATAAAACAGGCCTATATTCAGCAGCAGAGAAACGCAGTGGGTCACATGCCGAACACGACCAATCCTTACTCTGACATTAGTATTGCTTTGACCACATTTAGCACTATCCATAGACACGCGGTCTAAATTCACACATTTGTTATTTCCTGTACAGTCCTTTCACAAACTGACGTCAAAGTTCAGAAAATTCAATATCTTGAACATTTAACATTATTATTTTAATAATTTCGTTTTTTTTGCAAAATATTTCAAGCATTTCACGATATAAAATTATATACTTTTTTTATTTGTTTGCTGAGTAGGCCTACGTAATTTTAGAATGCTGGCTTCTCCTTGATTATAGAGAGAGTTACGAAATCTTATGCATGTTGATAATTATGGGGGGAAATGTTTAGATTTAGGGGAACAAATTTAGGTTTATGGTCATACTTACGAAAATGAGCCGTTTCTGTACTACAGGTCACGTGACAGACAGTGAATTGGGAGGTTACACAGAGAAAAATGTTTGATTCAGTAAATTGTATATGCATTTTAATATTGCCCAATAAGAGCTTAACATTTGAATTAAGCAGATATTTGGTTGCCTGGCACCTATTATTTTCTCAACAATAGGGTTTAGTCTAGTTAAATTAATTAACTATAAAACCAATTCGTGTTTTTTTTTCAGGCAGCAAAATTTTTATTAGGAAAAATACATACTTGTTCACTGAATAAGAACGTATAGTATATGATTGACTGAAACAAAAATTTTTCTCTGTGTAGTCTTTCGAGAAATATGTGATTAAAAATACTCGTGGTTGTTAGAAAGGAGAGAAAATATTTTGTACTAATGTAAACTGTATCGAGCCATAGATAAAAATATTTAAGGTAGAGCGTAATGATTTGTTTAGGCAATTCAAGAAAGTCGTAGCTAACTGAGTTTTCGTCGTCGGAAGAAATGATGCCACTGCGAGATCGAAAACTTCTTAAAATAGTGTAGATATCCCTATAGTGCAGTACTGTTCACTGAGGAAACATTCGAGATTCCAACCACAGATCAGACTTTGCCAGAGGTACGGTCGTGCTGTCCCAACAGCATCTATCGATGTCAGTTTGAGGTACGCCCGATTACCCATAAAAAAATTAAGCCGTGTATTATTATTTTGATTCTTCATCTCAACCACTGGACAATTTCAACAAATCATAAATAATCAGCATACTGTGAGGGTGCCCGAAGTACCACGAGAAACTAATTGATCCGCGACCCCGCCGAGAACCGAACCCAAATCTATGTAACTGAAGTCTAGTGTTCTGACCACTATACCACCGTGGTAACTAAGGAAACATTGACTTTAAACTAAAATGGCCGACGCATCAAACTGATATAGCTTTTAGAGTGTAACAATTTTGTAAACAGAAAATATATCATTTTTAGACCCATCGAATAACGATTATTTTCTTATAAAAAATTAGTAAAGGAATAATTATCGTCTTCATATATTATTTTATGTATTTAGTTTTTTAAATGTTGTTTTTACTTTTACCATCACTGAATAAAAAATTAGCTTTGCCTTAAGTTATATTATGGTATTTTGCTAATAAATTTTTGTTTGCAATTAAAAACTAGTACAGTAATAGTAATACTAAATAGTTTTATATTTTTTTTACTGCGTCTACAAATTTTCTTTCAGTTGTTTTTATTCAGGCTACACATTTTCTTTCAAATTTTGTTCTATACTGTTGGTGTCATGTAACCAGTAAATGTAAAGTAAGCCTAAATGCTTGAATAAATGTGCAAAAGATATTACGCTGAGATACTATATATGTACTATTATCGTTGGACATTTGTGTGCGTTAGTAAAGAGTTTTCAGTGTCTTTTTAAAAAAAGTTAGAAAAGAAATTAACAAAACATATGAAACTAGTATGGCTGACATCTACACCCAACTGCTTCTTCCTTCGAGTTACCTTAATATTTGACTGCCGCATACAAGAAATTTTATAAAACATAAATGATCTGAAGATACCTGCACCATTTTCATAAACTATTTTCACAAATGACCATCATCAGAAAACTATTCTTTAGCTGTTCGGAATATTCACAATAATATAACTCGTTTTTAATTCAGTAATATTATGTGTATGTGCAAAACCCTTACTTTGTATGAGACACACTAATAATACAAGTGGTATAGAATCATGCAATTTAACGGTTTTTTATGACAGAGGCTGAATTATACATTTGTCTCAGAATATACTAGGCTTTGCATTATTCAAGAGGATGCATACCACTGAACATTTACATATTCATGCCTTCTACAGTACTGTCCAAATGAACATCGCTGATTAAATCGATAATATTCACAACAACGACACACATACAAAAAACAACATCGAGTGTAGCGAAACGTGTTTTTCTTGTCGACAACATGCACTCATAGAGTCTGCACTCAGTTGACCAACAAAGGGTTTTTTGTTATTATTATTAAGCATTCCTTTCTATTGATACGCAAGCGCCAGTATACACACGCCCAATAAAACTCTATCTGGTCAGTTAATTCAAATAATTAATCCCGACCAATCCGCAGTTGTGAACGGCACACGAATGGAGGCAATTTGCGCAGGAATCCAATTAAACTGCCATCTGACAACCGATCCATAAATGAAAGAGACGAAGGGGAAAAAAAGAGCTGACGTCACGACACATTTGCAGTACTTCGTGTTCGTACGGTAGGCTAGTCGTTAAAACTGCAGTGTCAATTAAATGTCGTGGCAAAGGAGCCCTGAGATCCACCATGTAGCTATTGTTCGCGAGCGTTTTAGAAAACAATGAACTGGGAAGGGGAGAGGGGAGAGGTCACGTGGCTACGAGAGCAGGTAAGGTGAATAAAAGATTATGAGGGGTTGTGGGAAGGGGTAGGTGGTTCGGGGCAGGTTGTCACTCTGCGGATTTCATTTCCTGTGGTTGGCGGAACGTGGTAGAGGCCATTGTTCCGTGTGTAACAATGAGACAATGCGCGCCGCGCTGCCTAGAGGAGATAACAGCATGTTACCCCATCCCCCCGTCCCTGTTCCCGTGGCGTAGGGGTGAAGATTAGGGAGAAAAATTCCGGGATAGAGAAAGTGATGAAAAACATCCGGGCGAACAGTTTGCGTTGTTCAGTTGAGGAGATAATCAGGCAGGCGTGAAACCCACCACACATATTTCCTTTGTAGTGAATTATCTGCGTGTGTCAGCAGACCTTGCATCGTCCAGCGAGTCCACGCAGGTGGACATTTCAATACCTTTGCGAAATGATGAATGCTGTTTTTCCTTATGCTTGCTTCCTGCTTAACTATAGAGATAATCACTGGATGAGATAAAAATGTCTTCGGCAACCACTCTTCAAAGGTAATGTTTAACATAACTAGAGTATCTTTAAAAATTTCACGGTAACTGTGCACCAAAAGATGTTCATTTAAGTAAAGATTTGCTGCATCTTAAATTTATGAAGACTTTATCAGGTTTTTAATAGTAAGAAATCCTTTATAGTAAATGGCATGTTAAATTGTTTATATTAAAATAAATTAATCGGGCGGTACCTAGATAGCCAGAGGACTACACAGCTACCTTAATTCCGGTATTTAAAAAAAAATGCATACAAACGCTATATCATAATTTCTGTTTGGGAGCCACAGCCCAGAAAAGTAAAATTCATAAATGCATGTACATATGACGGAAGATTTTTTAACCAAGAAAGAAACTAATCCAAGCTAATGCGACGTTAACGAGGCTAACACCTCATAAACAAGTATTTTCGGCATTAACCTGTGAATCAAGAATATTAATAGGAACCGACATGCTCTTTGACAATCCAACAATTCGAGCTTCAGGCGTAGGAAACAGGCTCAGAAACCTGGATAAAAAATTAATGTGCGCTACGGAGGTAAAACGCCCGTATAATATGTTTATAATTCATTGGCCAGGTATTTTAAACTCTTACTTCACATAATTCAGCACAGTTTGCTTTTTTAATTAAGGAGTAATATATAAAAAGTCGCGTTTGAATTCAGCTGCGTTTACTGCTTTCCACTATAAAATTTATATTAAAAAAATTTATACGCCTCTGTATCTCCGTTAATACTAATTATACGAAAAATTGCATTAAATAACAACTGACTACAATTAAATTGACAATAAGCGAATTTGTCGTAACTCTAATAATTTTCTAGTCGACTCTGTTTGAATTTCGAATAAGAAGAGAAGTCCAGTAGTTACAGTCTTCAGGTAGGCGACCACATTAAGGGCCCAGCCTGTTATCCGATTTAAATGCGCTGCAGTGTGTTCGTAAATACCGTAAATACTAGAGTTTTTTTTACAAATCTATTCCACATGTGCCCACTGTGTCAATGTACGAAAAGAAAAGACATTTCAAACGACACGGAAGAGTAGATTCAAAACAGCACGTAACACGTTAAAAAGCTTTCCCAACCTGTTATAGCAGAAAAAAATACGGGATTCGTGTGAAACTACTCTAGAAATAAGCAATGTATTTTGCTTAAAACTTTTCACCAGTAAAAGTATGGGGTTACCACTTAAAGATTCAGTCAGGCGAGTGATCTACGATACCATTGCACGCCGTTTCAGTGTCTTGCAGTAGAAGCGATACCGCATCAGATGAGCCGGTCAGCATAGCCCTTGGCGCCGTGCTTCACTCTCACAATCACACGACCACCAGGAGGGCGCCTTAAGAGTACGTTTTACAGAAATCAAAGCTTAAAACGACATTTTAAAAAAAATCTGCATTTTTAGAACTAAGTTTATGGAAATAAAATTGAGTATTCCTAAATTATTGTTTTCGCCAACTTTACAAGCAAATATTTTGCACAGTGCTTAGTTCAAACGTATGTGAGAAATGATGGCATCAGCGACTGTGATCCAGGAGTACGGCATTGGGGATGGGGAACCCTTTTCCTCAAAATAACTGTTCATAGGATCTCATTTATTAATTTTTATTTCATTAAGTTTTCAAGTTTGCTTTCAGAGGTAGGGCAGTTTTTATTTGCTTACGTGTTGTACAGTTTAACTACAATGCCTTTCCGACTGCAAAAGTTCACATATCCCGTCAACACAGATCCTTGAATCTGGTATCAATGGAAACAGAAACTTAATTTTTTTAACATCACATGTACTCAACGCCTTTTGCTACGGGGCACACAGCGTGTCTGTAGTCCAATTCCTGTCAGACACGTTACAATACTGGACGATCCACTAACGCAACGGCCTCCGCAATGTGAATGCGAATATTTTGAACCGTAATTGGTAAAGGTGACCCCCACGTGTTGATTTACAAGTTCTCAGAGATGCGCGATCGGAGGAACGTGGGGACCTACTCAAACGTTCGTTATCGGCACGGCCAACACGCCAATGTTTGGTAGTCGTCTATTCAGTTCACGTCTGACACCCCAGGTAGAATCACACTGGCGCGTCAGAAGCGACGTGAATGCCCGTGACGCGAATAAATAAATAAATAAATAAATATATATATATATATCTCAGCCAATCAGCATCGTGATTTCTGTGACGTCAGCACGTCCTCCTTGACGCTGATTGGCTGACATATTTTGTTTTTCGCATCGTGGGTATTCGCGTCGTGTCTGTCGCGATATTGTGATTCCACCATGACTAGAGGTACGTCAATTTCGCGGATTCATCTGGCAGTAGCCTAGATTTCTTAGTCCTGTGCATGTACTAGATACAGTCGATTATTCATTGGCTTCCAACCTTACAAGCGAGTAGCACGCGATAGTTCTAGGAAATATTTCCTTATTTACTACTGGCTTGCACTAGTCAAATGCGTTTCGTGACAGCCGCCAGCTAATCACACACGTGATTATGAAGTATACATTTTGGCGTTCAACCTGACCTGGAATGTAAGAGCGAAATTGACGTACCTCTAACCATGACACCCAACTTGGAAATGGGGTGGTGCCCGATCTGTGCGTCTCGCCCCGACGTTATGAACCAATGCGAGGCATCGACAGAACGTACAGCAGCTTTCAGTCTAGTCTGCTGCCAGACAACAACGCGAATATTACACATCCCTATACACGCGGAGGGCCGAGGCTTCTTCACTGGCGTCGTCGGGACTGGCTGAAGGCGAGGCGGGTATTCTCGTGGGCGGCGGTAGTCGGTAATTGGATCGGACCTTCGGTTCGCCCGGAGAGGCTGTGAATTAACGCCGGAGGTCTCCTTTCCCCCTCCACCCAACTGGCCCTCGTCACCCACCTTCTCGAGCTGGGATAGGATGTAGTGGGTAGTGGTGGCGGGTGAGGAGGCGTACAATGCCAAAGACCAGCGCCGACGGCTTCCTCGGCCGTTTCTGCATATACTCTATCGACTAACAGTGCCGCGAGTGGCTCAAGGAACTTTCGCACACATCTCAAGATATACAGAGTGATTATAGAAGAGTATACCATTACCATATATTATCCCTGCCCTTCTTCGCGCCATCTTCAGCTCCTACACCTCAACCTCCACGTACGAGTCCAATTCTGCTACTGCATACTCAAACACTGACCAAACCATTGTGAAGTATGTTTTTTCCTTCACTTCACAGCTAACTCTCTTCAGCGACATTCCCAATACCTTTCTGCCCTTCGTTACCTCTCTCTCTACCTTATTTCTCCACAATCCACCATCCTGGTTGACCAGTCAAATGAACCGTGGAACAACGAAGTTTCTTTACATATTCATAAATTACCAATGTGACCCTCACGCGCAGATCGAACCATATCTACGCGATACGCGATACTCTCTTGTCAGCTTGTCCGGTGTTACTGTTTGTATGACGTCCGTATTGCTCGTTTTGAGGTCAGTAGTGGTAGCCGGTGATGGTAGACGAAACACATAATCTTTTATGTACTCCCACAGAAAAAAAGCACACGGGGCAAGGTCTGGGCTTCTGCGGGGTGGAGGGGGAAGCAGTGACGAAGAGGTCGGTCAAAATAGGCCTAGTTTTATTTTGTATGTTGGAAAGTAAATGTAATAACTAAAATTATATTATGAACATTGCAATTCTAAGAAGTCTGTCTTTAATCTTAATCATTCATTGTTGAACAACCATGACCGCTCATAATTTTGTATGTCAAATTCCATCGTATTGATGCAGATTACGTATTAATTTAACTGGATACTGATGCACTAAATTTGTTTTTAAAATGCCTAACAGCAAGTGTTGCTCTGTATATTTTGTACGCTTCTCTACCGTTGAATATTGCAGGAAGCTTTTAACAGCCAAAATAATTAATTTCAAAATAAAAATCGCAGTGGTACCAATGACTAAAATTGTGTGCTACATTGAGAGTTACAAAGTTGGTATTACAGTTAGGAATGAAAGCATATGAAAATGGCCAACATTTGTAACGTTCGTTCTACAACCAACCACGCAGGGGAACAAATCCGATTACATGTGACTAAGAAGGAGACAGAAATACATTATTTTATGTACCTTAAAATATGAAACACGATACGTTTATTAAAACAGTGTGCATATTAACTTTTATTGCTGCCGAAAAACGACAATTTTAGTGCAATTCGAATGCTGCTACCTCTTGGCGGAGAATTATCTTACACAGTGCTAGTGCCGGTACCTCATGTAAGCGTATTACACTAACTTCCTACTAGAAACTTATAGAGACAAATTAAACTTACATTATAACTTTGAATTTGATATATTAAAATCAAATTTATTTTATAATTATTTTTAACAGAATTAGAGTACTGTACTTAGTACTTAAAACAACGCTACGAAAACTTATAACATATAATTTAGTAAGGTGTATGAAGGTTTTCAGAGCACATACCATAGTGTTGCTTAATATAACGATATTCTGGTTAAGATAAGTGTTAGAGAGTACGATACAAAGACAGTAACGAGTGACTATCTTAATCGCAGTTTTTCTCGAATGACAGTTACAGGTGGATATCTTTACCATAAGTGAAGATACACTGCGCAGTTTGTGACGGAAAGTTTTCCTGGTCAAACTAATAACATTTATATTTCTAGTCTGTAGTAGAATAAATCTCAACGATACGTAAATCCCTTTTCCTTACCAATAACAGCAGTTCGTATCGCCTTTTTCTCCCCAGAAGTATATCACATAGCCACCGTCCCCAACGAAAATAAAACTGTTTCTTGGTTCCACCCTTTCTTGGGACGATAGAGAACACGCGGCAAAACTATACATTCATTAACACTCAAAGTTCAAGACAACGGACGACTTGAGGTACACGCCCTCTGACGTCACATCGCATGGGGAGAGTACTGTGGGAAACAAAGCTTGTTTACAAATAAGCTAATTTGTTAGTTTGTGACGGCAGAAATAAAAAAAATTGTGCACCAATAGACTTGCACGCAAGTTTCATTTCGTGGTTAAGATGCGCAAATTCATAATATTAATGTTTACCTGAAAAAGCGGCAAATATTAAACAAATAATCAGTTTTCTTTACATATATCTCAGCCGGGACATGTGAAGCCAAACGCCTGTATGGAGGTTATGTACGATTGCGGTATCTATGGAGGAAGGAATTGTATCCCTCCTAGACTGAAGCTCCGCCTCAATTCAAGTGGTCCATTTTCTGAGAGGACAACATTTTTACGAACACAACCTCGATGGGTAGTATAAATCTAAGCGATCAATGGTATAACGTTGTCTGTATATGATTCCACTTAATAGCCCTTATTACCTCTCCAATTATAAATATAATACTGATAAGAAGGGTCATGAACGATTTGCTATAAAAAATTCTGCCCCACTTTGTTTCAGTGCCCTTACGTTCACATCTGTATTTCTGCTTCGTAGCCAGTGATGGGATGTTTTACTATGTGCACGTAAGGCATTGAAACAAACTGGGCCAAAATTATTTTCGTGAGAAGTTTACGGCCCTACTGATAAGAGATTGTGCAGATAGGCGAAATAATGACATCCACTAGAAACCCGTAGACACTATTGCTGGGACTGTTAACAACATTTCAAGAAAAAACCAAATATGTGAATTAACAAATTTTTTTTCAAGAAGCCACGAATAACAGCATACTGAGATCTGTCTTATACATCTAAAACAAAAAAGATATATATATTTACTTAAGCAAACCAAAATTTATTCAGTTTAACTAAGAACAATAATCGCTGTAAAACGGATGTACATTTCTAATGTACATAATAAACAAAGGTTCTGAGGGACATATTTCTCGTTTACCAAGTCTGCTTCTTTATTGATGTTAAAAGCAGTTCACGATGACATGCGCATTTTCTGAAGACTGATTTGTTGAGACCTGGAAATTTCACGCTAATTTCTTGTTGCTCGTTTAATACTACACATTTTTCGCTCCCTTGACGTCTTTCATTAGCATACAATGACGTGGCTTACATCGGGAAACGCTTTTGCCAATATTTTTAATTTCAATAAATAATCGCGTGTGAAATAGCCAAATACGTAGACATGGTAACAAACTGAACATCACAGGTAATGTTCAACGCTGTTAGGTCAATGAAATCAAATCTGTTCTTTAATAAGACGTGAATTTTTTAAGTTTCTACTGGTGGGTCAAAAATAATAGTTAAAAAAATGTTTGTAATTGACTCAGACTTAAATTTTTTACTATGGTGGTATACAAGAATTGGGTTTCGCTAAAGACCTCGATATTAAGCGCTGACCAAAATCTCTCACTTGCTCTACATTTGCCATAACGTTGGCCTTGTTAACACGCGTTTACTTTGAATCTAAACTTTTGGGAGGGGGAGGACATAGAAGACCTTGTCATTATGTCTTATACGTAATATTTTAAATTTAAAAAAATTAAATACCATGGTTAAAATTGCTTTATCTAAAGAACAATCGGTTTTAATCCCAACAGAGCCCGACTTTTTAAATGTTCTATTATAAATTCTCTTAAGATCTGGATGCGTAGTAAAAATTAATTACTTTATATTTTAAAAAATGCATATTTTTAATAGGTGAATTATACTGATCCAATCAGTGAATTCATTATTCTGATGATATCTGTAATTTCCAGCAGATCTCCTTTGCAAAACGTTTAACAAATTAAACCAGTGTAAATCACAGTCAATCATAGGAGATACATTTATTCCATTTCAGATTGCAGATGTAAAAGCTCCAGTGACAAGCGTCTCAGAGCAGTTTCCCTCACTGGGCGTAACAGTAAATGTAAAACACAGCACGGTCACAATTATCTTCGCCTTGCAGAAGGAATGCGAGAGCTCGTACAATAGTCGCTTAAAATAGTAAGAGATGCAGGGAACATCGCAACTGAGTGTGCGCCCTCGTGTTCTCGCAGAGAGCTTGTATCCATACTCAGATGAAGAGAGCACTCACGCGTACGAATGGGAACTACATGGCAAGTGAAAAGAGTATTGGTGCAAGCTCTTCCTTATTTTGTAGCTCGCTGCTACGCTCGTGTCATGAGAGAAGAGATTTTGGTCAGCACATAATAATCCACTATACACCTGACGAACTAAATGATTGTTTTAAAGCCGTAATATTTGTTTTAGAGTGTGATTCAAAAATGTTTGTTTGAAGAACCAATAATGCCCTGAATTCGCATTTAACGCATAAAACTTATTTACTGCACAAACGTTAAGGAACGCATACATTTAACTGGTTCTTCAAACAAATATTTTTTATTTACACTCTAAAACTAATATTACGGCTCAAAAACAAACAATTTGTACATCAGGGGTATAGTGGAATCTTAAGAGCGCTATTCAAAGAAATATTCGTACACTTTCGAACTCTTATACATTACATTAATAGTGATTTCCCACACATAAAATATTTTTAGGCTCCGTAGTTTTCGTACACGTGTTTGTCAATGTAGCAATTTGACTATTTTCGCTACTTACCTGAAGTAAAAAATATTCAAACGATACGAATTAAATACCTTAGTGTGAAAGTAAATGTATTAAGCTACAGAATTACCCCTTTACTATTGCACTAAAAATTTTTGTTTAATATTACATGTACTCGAATATTTTGCAAAAAATTAGGTACATCAAAGAATAATACCAACGACTTTGACGTGAAACTTCAAAGGTGTCATTCTGTAGCTTACATTTATTGAAACACGCCTCATAATGATGGAATATCACATGCAACAAATAACATGAAATAACACGATGAAAAAAAAGTCAATTATAGAGGGGAACGTGTCCACCCTCTTCGGGTACCGTCAAAACGGGACGACGCCCGTGCAACAGTTGAAGTTATACAAAATAGGATCATAAGCACCTTATCGAGGTCGTCATCGTCTTAATAAACTCCTGCACACAGAGGCAATAAACAAGCGGCAGCTGACGGGTCTGAGGCCATTCTCCTCACGTTTATGGCCAGGAATACGTTGCGGGCTCAGTGCGACGCGGCTGCAGGTGAATGTATCGGCGCTGTTGTTAGGGCTTATCAATAATTCACGAGCCCTAGGTGGCGACACACGCAGGGAAGGGAGGGAGCGACCTACAAAATACTGCATGCGCTTGTCTCTACAAAGCGCGTTACATAATGCAAGTTCATTAACTGCCACACATGGCACCGTGATTTGTCCGACTTTGAGTTAAGTGGTAATTAAAAATAATTAATTTTATTTTCTTGGTCCTAATTAAATTTCTATATTAAAATACGCCACTCTTGCTTGCCCTTTTGTCAGAATGAGATAAAACAATTTATGATAAGAAATTATAGTTAAATTTTGAATTTGATTCTTCCTGTGTGATTTCCTTTGCTAACTAGTTGATCAATATACCAAGTCTTGAAAAATTCCACGCACCTCACAACGCAGTTCTTGAAAAATGTACCGCCAACTTCATAATCAAAAATATTTTCTGTTTTTTATTTAAGGATGTTAAATCAGGTTGAAAAGTTCTAGAATAATAAATTAACAATGAACGTACGGAAACGAAAGCAAATATTGAAGGTCTAAAGATTTCCATCCCAGAATGTGACATTAATGTACGGCTTGTATTAGTCAAAACTGAGCTTTGGATGTGTAGTGACAATTTAACGCTCAACTGTGCAATTTTTATTTATTAATCTAAAAAAAAAGTAGTTTTTATATTCGTATCACCTCACAATCGCCAATTGGAAAATATCGAAAAAATTTCGGTTTAGATAATTTAGAACTGTGTAAGGAAGTTAAGCATGATGAAAAATTCCAGCTTTGGTCGTCCTAAACTTCTGGTCATTAAATTACGGTTTAGTTTTTGACTATGATATTTTTATAAATATCACGAAGGACTAACTTCGTAAATTAAAAGATCTTGCCAGAGCGATTATACAGTATATAAGTTTATCACATATTCGTATTCTCTGAATTTATCATTGTCTCGCTCCTCATTAAATACTGACATTTAGTTGATTCCTCTATAACAAAAAACTATAATTATAGTCGGATAGTAGCGCACAAGTGCTCTACGTAATGCAAAACATTAGAAAACTTATTTCACTATAAAATGTAATACTTTTGCAGTAGTCTATCAGCTTTAAAATACGAGGGAGTGTATTAGTTTCATAACCAAACACAAACCACGCAAAATAATTATCGCCGATGACACTCCAGCAAAGTAAAATAATTCGTGGCATGTCCATCTCATTCTCTCGCCCTTTTTCATTTGCCCTAGTTCTTTAACCAACGTTCCAGCTTTTCCAATAAAGCCAGACAGGAATGTAAGTTGGGGGAGACGTTTTCTCAAAAATAAACCATGAAATGCGTTTTCTCAAACAATTCAACATAAAATCACAAACCACTTTGAAAATTGAGCATCTAAAGAATAACTTATACAATTAAAAATTTAAACTGCACTAATTTTCCTCATGAAAGTACGAAGTATACTTGACCATGTTTCCTATCACACAGTTCGTTAAAATTACAATTACATCATCAACCAAAACACTTAAGTACAAAAAAAAAGCAATTTCAGGTTTTCTTTTGCAATTCTGAAAACGAAGATTTGTTCGTTTAAGTTTAGAAGACCTATGATAATGTAACAAGTAGAAAAGAAAATTTCTTTGGCATTTCTCACTCCACTGTAGCTTTAATAGGCCCATTTATTTTGTTAATAGCATCTCAAAGGAAATAAAAAGGCTCGTTTATAAAATAATTTGTCGAATTAGCACAATCGTGATCGTCAAACCCGTTTCTGTCAGACACTGACTTTTCTATTTTCTCTGTAATTTATTCAATTATTTTAACAATTTACAAGTATATGTGAAAAACAAAGTGACATTCAAAATTATTTTACATTCAATTGCTGCAACAGTATATTTATTATATATTTCGTATTTATTTTTGTTCCGTATAATTTTTCAAAGTTTAGAAATATTTTTAGCTGTCGCTGCAAGTTGCCACACACACGAGGGCGTGTTTATCGGCGCGAACTGACATTTCGAGCGCGATCTATCGATCCTCCCGCACCACGTGTGCCCACACACGTTGTATGCCACACTCAAGAGAGTTCCTGTCAGCTGAAGTACTTTCAACACATCCCAGGGGACAATGGGGCGTATGCATGGCAGGTGAATACCCACACTGTTCTAGTATCGCTTCAAATTCAAAGCTAATATACATGATGTCCTATACAGAATGTTTAAGAAACACGCCACGTGAATCCTGCGGGAAAGTGGAAACGAAAATGTTAGTGCTGGAAAAATTTCGTACGATGACACTCTTCGTTCACAATATGTAGAACCAACGAATTTTTGTGGAAAGAATTTGGCATAAAATTAATTCAATGCCTTATGTGTACGTATGCAGCTCTGCTTCATGGCCAGTGATAGGGTATTTTTAACTCTCATCATCTTTGATTTTCTATCCGCAAATCACAGACATGACGTGCCGCAGTAACCATATTTTGAATGGTACAGTGAAATGAGCAACGACTTTGCACAAAGACACATTGCCAATAATTGTGAAGCAGAGTTACAGATGTTAAGGCCATAAGTTTTCATTTATTTCAAACAATTGCCGATACCTCTAATATATTTTAACCAAATGCTTCGAAAAAAAATTTGAGACTTTGTACAGCCATACGTTCAACAATTTTGCCAGAGCGTTTTTTTAAAATAATGTACCGTTAGTTAGAAAAAAAAATATTTTGCTTCATTTCGGCTTATTTTGACAACATATGCATAATTTCAGGGGCAAAAATCTAAAAAGCCCTTTGGTGTATTGCAACAGAAAAATTCAGATACAAACGATGATATATAATTGTTATAACTGTAAAAATTAATTTTTGATTTGTGTATTAATTTGCGTATATATATATATATATATTTTTTTTTTTGAAACCACTACAAAACTGAAGAGCGAGGTCTTAACGTGAAGCTATAAAACAAGTTTGTGTACAATTATTTTAAACGAAAATCAGTGGATATATCAGTGCGGCAACACAGCACGCAGTAAGTCATTTCTTGCGCTACTTGTTCGGTTATTCCATTACGTATTCGAATAAACTAAGGTTAAATCTGCTACAAGTTAGATACATCAATGCTATTAGCTTGGCAAGGAACAATTTCTGCCATTTGTTACGCTGGTATTGGTAAGGGATGTCGTGACTATAAAGTTACACGAAGTTGATGAATTAAAAGTTGAAATTGTTAAATTGATTTTTAAATTAAATGAAATTGAACGACTTCTCTATTCGCCAAAGCTAGTTAAAATTAATGTTTTTACGTTCTCACATTCTATTAGACCCCTAATTTAATGAAGCAAATTACTTATTTTACTATGTGATTCCACTATATTATCAAATATTTGGTTCCGAATCCTCAGAACTGACAACTTGCTTTTGCCTGAACACGTAACTGCTCCCTGAAAACACGTGGATGTACGTTATGTTTTGGAACGGATAGACAATACGTTTTTACCGTCACCTGAAAGTTCAGTTTCGGAAACATGGGTATCGAAAACTGATGATTGAGCGCGAAGGTTATGTGTCATTGTTGAGGAAGACATGAGTTTGTAATTAATAATTTGTAATGAGAGCTGTGTTTCGTGGGGGGTATAAAAAGCGAAACATGGATTTCAGGAATCTAGAGTGCTACGCTGATCAGTTACAGAAAGAGATTTTTGAAACATAACATTCTATGTAACAGGATAATATGGCCTTCGATATTTGTAAACGACATTTTTTTCAGCCACACTGAAGAAAAGTACAATCTATACGCGAGTGTTAACGAAGGTTAGCAAGCATTGTTTTTTAATATGCCATTATAAGAATAAAGTTAGTCATCATTACTAGCGAGCCGACCACCGTAGCGTAATTGGCTACGCACAGGTTTACGGTACGTGAAGTTCCGTGTTCGATTCCCAGCTGGGTGTGAATTTGTGTTCGTCGTAATAGTCACGTCACGCTGTTGCGTAGAGTTGCGCTCTGAGACGTTGTGGAGCCATCTTTAGCTGATTATTAATCTTGCCAGCTTCTACAAAGTGCTTGGCTAGTACCACTTCGGTATTAGTAATTTTCTTCGGATTTATTTTATTTTTATCAGCGTTTACGAAAACCCCACTGACATCCAAGAAGAACTTCGATGTTGGATTGTAGACATTTAATTTATTTCTCATTATGGTGTTTGCAGTGGCGTCATTTGGGGCCACAGGGGGAGGGGAGCATATGCCCACCCCCTTGGATTTATAATTTTATGTGTATAAATATATTTTTTGTATTTTTAAATTTAAATAATGCTAACTTAAGCACATAAAACTGAGTTTTATTATTAAAGCATTTAATTTATACGTGCTTAATTAATAAAAAAGATGCAACAAGGTCACTGTCGCCGGAAAATAAAATCTTGCCCCCCCCCCCTATAAAAACCTGAAATGACGCCGCTGGGTGTTTGCCATCTCGCGCATTGTTGCTGATCTTAGAGACCAAATAAGTAGGAAGAAAAAATGTAACCAAATATTTTAAAATTAGGATATCATTTGTTCGAAAACCAGCATACTTGTAAAATCAATTATTTTACTTTTGTCAACCATCCTTTCTAAAAGCATCATTTTATGGACCGAAAGAAATTATTTTTGTGTTATACAAATCGAGTCATGTACATGAACACAAAAAAATTGACTTTTTTCTGTTATAAAGTATATGAATCTAAAAGAGATCTTATGATTTTCACTATAAAAATCCAAAAAATAGAAATGCGATCTATAGTAAACAGGAATAAATTATGTACAGTATATGGTTAGCGCTCCTGGCTGCTGGGTCAAGGGTCCCGGGTTCGATTCCCGGCCGGGGAGGTGGCATTTACAGTCACTTCCTCGGGTTCAAGACTGGGTGTTTGTGTACGTCTTGTCTGTCTGCCACACGCCAACGTCCAATTACGTCACTTACACGAAGAAAAAGTCACTGGGGATTATATGACATAGTCTCACTTAAAGGGGGGGAATGTTTGGTGCAGTGGCGAGGCGATAGCCTTGCCATTGTATCAAACATTTTTTGTGAAAAAAAAAATAAATATAATAAAAAAACTGTGACCGAGTGAGGTGGCGCAACGGTAACACACATTCGGAAGGACCCGGGTTCGATCCCCGGCCCCAGCCATTCTGATTTCTATTTTTCGTGGTTTCTCTAAATTACTCCAGGCGAATGCTGGGACGGTTCCTTAACAAAGACAATGGCTGACTCCTCTCCCAGCTCCTGTCATTGTACCAAGTTGTGTCACCATCTCCTATGACCTCGCTGTCGACGAGACGTAAAACCCACTGACCTTACATAACTACGTTTACATTCGATAATATATTCACGCATGCACATTCTGCAAATATAATTGTACAAATTTCGCTTGCTCCAGGTTTATTGAAATAGCAAGTAAGGAATTAAATAAACTATTTTCAAATCCGTCACTACAAATTATAAAAATAATAAAATTTACCTACGCAAGGTTATATATACAGTATAAATACCAATAGGGTGAAAATAGGTTCAGAGCTTCATACTTGGAAGAGGAATCAGCCAAGAACTTCAATTGGAGAATTTGAGTGATTCCATGAAAACGAAGAAAACCAAAATCGTAAGGACAGTCAGGGTGTCGAAACTGGGTTCTTCCACTGCAAATCTATTATTCTACCACTCGACAAGACAAAATGACACACAGTCAGAAAGTCAGAAAAGAGCGAAGCAGTAGATGGAAAGAGAAGAAGAAGAGCATGAGTGATGAAGAGTTAGATGATCCAGGGTTGCTGGCAGGCCGTGACGTAGACGGTTCCCATGCTCGCCATTTAGCCTTCCCTCTGCCGCACGCAACATCTTCTCGCAGTTCGATTTCCGCAGCTACCCCCCCCCCCCCCATCACTGAACTGCCCGCGGATATTGCGAGGGAACACTGTGGTCTACGAGAGGGGTAAACAGGAGGGACTAGTGGCCTATATTGCTCCCAGCACCGTAGATGCGGCAGTACCAACATCACAGCCCATCAACCGTCTCTGACAACTTTATAAGCTTCTTCCCCCAGACATTCAAGTTATTTTATGGGTATAGAATACACTCCTTTATTATTCTTTCTAGCTTTAATGATCTCTAACCGGACCTGCTATTGTACGTCACACATTAAAAGGTGGCAGCTGAGGTAAGCATAGTAAATTTCTAGGTTACTGGTTTTTTCGTGGTTGAAAAGAAAATGTCGTTTACAAATAACGAATGCGGTATTACCTTGTTAAATATAACGCAATTTTTCTAAAATCTCGTTCTGTAACTAATCAGTGTAGTACTGGACACTCAAGGAACCCCTGTTTCGCTTTTTATACTGCACACGAAACACAACTTTCGTCTCAAAACTTGAATTACAAACTCATGTTTCCCTCAGCAATGAAACATAATCTTCTGTCTCAAACATCAATCTCCGAAACCCACGTTTCCGAAACTGGACTTCCAGGTGACTAAAAACGTACTGTCTATCAATTCCAAAACATCACGTTAAATCCACGTGTTTTCAGGGAGCAGTTATGTGTTCATAACGGAACGATCATCCGTGAAAATGTAAACAAGTTGAACCTCGGTTTCAATTCAAAATGACTAACCGTCTCGAGCAGAAAAATATATCAACATCATGGTTACCAATCCTGCTACTGACTCTGTTCGAAAAAATGGTAAACGCCTCTGAATTCATAATCGTGCGTTCAAAACAAAATAGTTAACATGAGCGCAAACCCATCTCGTTGTTACCGACTGAGTCGCTAAAATTCGCTTATTGGTTGAGGCCAGGAAGTTTGAGGGTAAGTAAATAAGAGTGTTCCATATCAAAGGCTTCCCTTTTTTGGTGGCAAATTTCTCATGTTACCAATCACTAGAGACACGGAAATTTGGCGGGTTCAACGACCAGCCGGCTAGACTCCACAGTCCTGTGTATACTCTGTATTCAGCTGCTTGTTCTTTGGCTGCTGCTCCAGTGAGTAGCCAATTGTACATCTGACAAGGTAACGCGTGAGTTTGTGTTTCCATGCGGGTCTGCTATTGACTCATAGTTCTCAAGTAAATATTTAAGTAAGAGTGAGCTAATCGCGATAGTAATTAACTTGTACAAGAGATTGAATTTATAAACATCTTCTAAAATGAATTTTCGGGTGACTACCAATAATAGTACACAGAGAAAAAGGTTTGGTAAAGTCAACCGCATCTATATGTTTGTTTATAACGAAACAACCGTGTAAACGTTGATTCAACCAAATATATGGTTGCCTGGCTGATTTTGTTACCTCAACAGGAGGCTTCAGTCCCGTTAAACATGAATTTTGTTAGACCAACAAAACCAATTTTTTACGCTTTTCACGGGTTTTTCAACCAACAAATTTTGTTGTATTAAATATATTTTCGTATCGCTAGACACAAACGTATGTATGGTTAACTGTAGCACACCTTATTCTCTGTGTAATAGTACACAGAGTCAATACAATTAAATTTATGAGAAAATGTACATTTAAATTTAAGAAAGTTGATTATGTAAGGGCCGACTTGACATAAAACAATATATCCCATGAACATTCCTGCTTGTTGCAGTTCAGTATAGCCGCATCGCGTGCACATCAATACATGGTTCCCACTCTGATTGCAGGCGTGACAAACAATATAACGAATATTTAAGAACTTCCGCAGTTGTTATTAAATATATTTTTAACAGGAATCTCTCCACGCTTATGGCAGTATTTTTGGTAATAAGACTACCCAGTAGTAAATATTACTTAAATGTTGGAGAATAGTACTTAAGAGGGCTGTCTACCTGACAAACATGACTTGCGAAAGAATAGATATTTTCATGTTAAATTACATACGGTAGTGTTTAATAATGTGCATTTTTCTGCATTGACAAAAGGATACTATTGATTCAGTATTTAAAATATATTTGAGAACGTGAGATTACATTTTCAAGTGCTTTTTTCTAATGAACCTGCTTATTTATTCATAGTTTTAGGGTAACTTATTTTGAAAATGCACTATAAGATCACATTTAAAAAAATTCAGCGGTAGCAAACATGTTGGTGCTACAGGTACTGAACTGCACCGATACTTACTTTCCTCAGAGTTCCGATGTAGGCAATGCTCTTAAATAGTAAAAAATACGGGCTCGGAAATACCATTTTTCCAGATTTAAAACGTTTTCGGTTTCTTTCAAGCAAACTAATTTGATTTGGTTGGTAGAAACATTTTTCAGTGACTTAACTACTTTTAGGATAAACTACCAGGTAAGATAATTTGACTGAAGGGCTTTGTGACACGGCTTGCTAAGGGAAAGTAAGTAGCAAGCGCGGAAGCAAACCTGGATTAAAACGCGCAAGGCGTGAAACATTTAGGAGCTGGTGAGGAGTAATTGGAGAGCCAAGAGTGTAGGAGAGAGGAGAAGTTGAGAGGTGTTCGTGGTGGTGCTCGGAGCGATAGCACCACGACTAGTCTGCATGGAACAAGTCACCTAACTTCCCACAGCTTTGATCCTCCCACTTCCACCTCAGCACAACCCCTCCAACATCCTCTTGCCGCTTCTGGCATGCAGAGTCGTCGACGGCCTCAAAGCTCTGCGTCGCCAGGCCTTCGTAACTCGAACAGGACAAAACAATCCTTGCCGACAATTGCCGAAGTTGAGGGCACCCAGAGTGACAGTTTACGCATCGAAAAACAATTGTTTTACGTAATAATAACGCGCTGAAATTATGTATCTGCAATAACTTACGTAATTAACAGATAGTTAATTTTATTTAGTGCTAACTGCCCCGGAATACGTAGCTATGCTCATTGAAATTCTGGACACCCCGTTCTGCCCATGTAGCCTGTTTTGTCTCCATTACTTTTCAAATTTTTTTGCACAAATCACCGAAAGTTTTTTTTCTTGCAAAATTTTCTGGGTACTCCGTTCTGATTCTTTACCCTCGTTTCTTTGCTTCTCCCCCCTTCCCCGCAACCACACACCCAACAATCACCATGTTCCATCGCAACAAGATGAATGGTACAGGAACACAAGAAAACGCGAACAAACAAAAAATTTACAAATTATTAAAAATAAAAAATTTATTTTAATTAAAGATTCAGATGTTGGATCCTTTATGGAGGTTTTCGCTTCCAGCTTCGGACGTCTCCAGCGAAAATGAGGTTCTTGTCATTTAACGTTTAGTTATAACTCTCTTGCTCCCTGCTCGGGCTGCATGTCTCTCCACGCCATACACATAGGACTAGGGCCTAAACGAAGGTTCGTAGTATCAACCTCGCCGATATGCTAAGACACTAAATGTGACAACAGCATTTGTCTATTTCCCTGCAATTTCTTAACCTAACGAAACTGTCATTGCATTTAGCGCACAGCAGCTTTTAAAGTATTAATATCTAATCTAAATTAAGGTTGATTATTTTGCAGGTTAGGACGACATTGGGATTCATAATATATGAGTATATCAAGGGACGATTTCCGCCGCTAGTATCGCTGGTATCGGCGCTAATAGAGAGAGAAATTCGGGTGCAAATCCGAACTATGCCGAAGGACAATGTTCTCTCCATAAGCGCCAGCAAAAGGTTGATCCCTTATAGTAAGGTACATTCTACAACAGGTTAAAAATGTCAATGTTAAAAGTTCGGCACAGTGTAAATTTCTGCCGCTCGAGCGCTGGTGTCGGTAAAGGGTGTAAACTGACCAATCACGGAGCATTCCTGAATTTTAAGATAAATTAATTTTATAATTTAAAACGCACAATTAGTTTCTTTTTATTATAAAATTCATATAAGTGACTTCTACCATTTTCAAGCCTACTTAAATATTTTTCTACAGTTTCGTACTTTTCTGATCCCTTTAACGGCAGAAAATTTCCCTGTGCCCAACTCTCCCATAAGAAAACACATTTTCTTTCCAACCTTCGGTATAATTAACGTTACTTACATACATCGGTGCTATTAGTGATGGCATCCATTGTCAAACTAATAACAATGAACTTCCTAAACCAAGGGAGGTGTGACTACGGAAATACGCTGGACATTATAACGGGAGAACTCGGATTCGACCCTCGGTTCCTTTCATCCTGATATCGGTTTTTCATGGTTTCCTCCTCTCCCAGTTCCTGCCATTGTGTGAAGGTGTGTGTAACAATCTCTACATGACATCGCTGTCGACGAGACGTAAAACCCAATAAAAATTAATAATAAATAATGTCATTCCTATCCTTTAGAACTTGCCAAATCTAACCTTACCTAAACAAACTGCTAAAGTGACTGGGGATGTGGAAGGCCTGCAAGGAATGAAGCGCATACGGTATTGTATGTGCTGTAGTACATGCCTTTATTCAGGCACTAATCTCATGTTGATTTGGGCGGTCTGGGTGAAAACAGCTCTCGGAGAACACTAAGAGGCCTCTCTCCGCTTAGGGCGATTAACGACGTCCGTCAAAACATACGGCTGCCAACGCGATGGGCCGTGAGTGATGTATGTACTACATTACTGAACAACTGCAAGGCGCACTCAGAAACGATAACACAGGCAAGGAACGAATAAAAGTCAAAGACCACCTACACTGCATGTTTTCCGGTCTCACCCGGCAGTTGATAGTTTGCGGCAAGCCAATCCTCCAGCACGTGATCCCTGTGTGCTTACCAGGAAGAGAAAGAAAGCTTATCGCCGAAGAGAGAAGTTGAATACCGTGTACCAGAAACAGATTACGCTCTTACAAATCGCGGCGGGTGGATGTAGTTACCACTTCACCTGTGAACAATACAAAGCGGGTTAGCCAAAAGGACCATCTTGACGAGGCTGAGACCTGTCTAGGGACGGATTTAAGGAGGGAGGCTACCGGGCTGAAGGCCATGCCTCCCAAAATTTTGTAGCCAAAGTATGTACGGTAGCCTCAATAAAACTGGAGTTTTGTTCTATGATGATCCAAGTATGTCCTACTTGTATGCATGATATTTTTAATGCTTTGTAACAGTAAACAACCACACTTTTGAGATGGCTGGTATTCTTTACAATCCATAAAATCAATACCCCCCCCCCCCAATGCTTCTAAATCCGCCACTGCGCCTATGCCACATCTACGAAATCACAGGCGACTCCTATCCCGAGGGTGACTCCATCAGATGTTCCTTCTCAGAGCACCGTAAGCTTCCAGTCTTCCGCCATCTCAAGGACGATCGAAGCCGTTCCACTGGGGATACGTCAGCTTGCTTGTTAGGTCTTACAGAACCTCGAAAGAGGAGCTCGGACCTACTACCCTCAGGATCCCTCCAGACTTTCTCCAAAGAAGGAGTTGCAACCAGTGTCACTCCTAGCCCAACACAACGATCAGGCCAGCATAACACCCACGCTGCAACCTGAAGGAAGAACGCTGTGTCACAGTTATCAACTATTCCGCTTGCCTATGTCGTTATTAGGGACGTGTCGATTTCCACGCGGACATGGAAGTAAGAAAAAAAATCGTCAATTTGCACGAAGTGCTCCAGAGAAAGTAAAATATCGTCTATGCTACGAACGAGAGTACTTTTCTAAGAGCTCGGAAGTATCATTTCAGAAACTGAACCAAATATAATTTGTGTACACCGTGTTTCACTGAAGTGTAAGTGCGCGTGAAGATTCAATTATTATGACATTAAATCAAATGGTGATTCATAAAATACCACAAAAAACATGAGAACGGATTTGTCAGAAAAGTTCACTTGTTCGTGGGACAGAATATACTCACAACCATCCATTTTAAAGAAGTGTGACCGTGCAGGTCGTGTTGATGGTGCAGACCCCAATCTGGCTGGCTGCATGGTCACACAGGTCTGCATAATTGAGGAGTGTTTGTGGGAAACGATATAAGTGCCAAACGGTAAGTTTTTCAGGAAATAAAAAAAAATCCTGTCACAAATAATTTTATAATTCGAATTCTGTGTTACATTTAGTTACAGGATTGTATGTGTGAAAAGAGCTGTTACAGAAAAGTTTTAGAAAAATGTCACTTCAAAGGGCACTTGTATCATTCTCCATGTCAACAGTTATGGAGTTACACCAAGTGCATTCTACGGACGTTTGTTCGAGCTGAACAATGCATTATTTGGCACTTGCATCACTTCCTACGATATTAGCAACAGGACATATAATTCTTTCAATGGAAAACCACAAAATGTGATTTTCTGGCACTTAGGCTATATCGTTTCCCAGAAACACTCCTCAGTGGCAGACCCTTTTCTGGAAAAAGTACCAAAAAAATTAATTTTTTGTTGTATTTCATTTCACCATTCCTGTAAGGACCACGTTTAGCTCAGTGGCTAGACCGCTCGCCTCCTCCAGTTCGATCTGGATTAGATTCCCGGTAGAACATCATGTAACATTCATGCCGGACGATGGTGTAAGTCGGTGGGTTTTCTGGGAGATCTCCGGTTCCCCCCACCCCTTCATTCGAATTTGCTCCGATCGACCTGTATTTCACAACCTCACCAGAGCTAGAAACCCCGTTGCTTAGCGCTGACCATAATCACTTCCCTACTCCACAGTCACTGCAGTCATAACTGCACGCAAAACAGTGTAACATTGTGGTGTCATTTTATAAAGGCGTTCCCAATTATACAGGCTGTTCCCACTCACCAACCATATGGAGTTATTAGTTCAATGGAAGTTGTTGGTGTAAATTTAAACGGATGTTTAGTACAGATACATTTGAGGTTCTAGTGAATTTTATTTCCTCTGCATTAATTTTAACTTAATGTGTGAAAACATTTTTAACACTTACATTATTATGTAAAGAATATTATAGTATAGAACAATAACTGTAAATAATCTATAACTACATGATTTATTAATTTTTTAACGGTGACGTACTCAGAATTATTATCCGCATGAATATTAACATTACTGGTGGCAAAAAGAGGATGGTTGGAAAAACAGAAAATATGAAAATATGTTTACTAGAACTGAAAATTTAATAAAAGTCTAAAAGAAAAAAAATTCAGCACTATGATTACGTTGTTGTGTAGATTGCTGTGGGTCTATAATATTCACTCTGGATACGTCTCGGACGTAACGGCATCGTTCCATTAAGCCGTTACTTGCTTTGTTATAAAATGTTCCCTGCTTCACTAATGAACGACATGCGACAGCAGCTGGGTCCAATCCACACCTCCTCGTCATTTGTTCCATCCCACTTTCACAGAAACGTTTTCTACATTAAAGGCTTCTGACAGTTATTCCCTCTGTCGGGCCACGTGGTATATTTTACTCTTTCACGCCTCATGTAAGAATTAATGTTGTCATATATCTCGTGGCTCACTGGGGGCGGAGAGTCTTTTCATAGGAAGTGTAGAGGGGGAAGTAGGGGAGAATACGATGTTTAGATGATTTGTGTGAGCTTCTTTCACACACGCAACTCTCTGCTAGGAAACCCCTACCACCCTGACTTTTATTCCTCTGCCCTCCCCCTCCCCCCAAAAAAATAGCTTCCTTTTTTCCGGGCCTAAATTCCGCCAGTGCTGTTAAGCCTAGTAGTCATGTGTAAATCTGTTAAATTTATGCAATTTTAAGGCACAGTTAGGCATATGTATACCAAATCTGCAGCAGGGAGTTTAAATTAGGACTTAACGTATAATATGCTACAAAACAGGACATACGAAAATTTCCCTTGCAAAATATATCTTGCATACTTACAAATACAATTTTTTTTATTTAATTTAAAACATGTCACGAGAAAAAGACCCGCCAGTGAAAGGTAGCGTCTACCATGTTTCTCTCATGCAAGTGTCGGGACAATCCCGCTCGGATTCGAGACTGGCTCGTAGATCGGAGCTCCTGGCCAAGGGTGCCGGGTTCGACTCTCGGCAATTTCCCTGAGTTCAGGACTGGGTGTTATGTTTGTCCCTTCACCTACATCTCTGTAGGAGGTAATGGAGAACCACTGCAGGCACACCCTCGTCTAATAATCCCAGGTGCCACCCTTCCTCCTTTTTAGGCCGTCAAATATATATATATATATATATATATATATATATATATATATGTGTGTGTGTGTGTGTGTGTGTGTGTGTGTGTGTGTATGTGTACCCTATGAACTCTAAAACGGCTAGAGCAGTATTGATTACATTTTCAGGTAATCTTCAGATTAGCCCAGCGGGTGATCCTGTGAAGTTTGGTAGCAATCAGATCGACAGATTTTTTTTTTGTTATTTTTTGTCAATTTGGTGTCAAAATTTCCTTACAAAGTAATAAATAATTAATTAATTAAGCAGGATCGAGTCTTGGAAGTGTGCGGCATGTCCATGTGTAGGCTTCAATTCTTGGCTATACATTATTAGTGTTACCCGGGTCGCTGGTTCCAAATAAAATTTAAAAAACGTAAAAAATTAAAATTGAATTTGAACGTCACATTTGGCGGAATTTCTTGAAGTGTCCCTAAAAATGTTGCGTAAAATACGGATTGTTTGAAATAGTTCTTTATAAAATTAATCAACTACGAAATATTTCCTCAAACCCTAATTGCCTACTTAAAGTTGATAGCTGCAAGGTTGTTGGCAGGGACTTTAATGCCTTGCTGCTAAGGCAATATTTATTTATATATGTACAAAACTTAAATATTCTGAAATTAGAGATCACGAGCTAAACCTTTATTCAAATGAAAAACACAAAAAAAAAAAGTCCATAACAAGCAAATCATGAGAAGCTAAAAAGTGTCTAAACAATGAAAATTAAAGAAGTTTCTAATTGTATTCAAATAAATGTGACTTTAAAGTCGATCAGCAGCGTAGCATTACTATCACTACATTAACTTTAAGGAGAAATTAAAAACCCATTTATGGCTTAAATTTTTTTAAGTTACCACCACATAAATTTAACTCTCCATTATGACTCATTCTGTGTGCTTATTGAGCGTGTTTTTAATTTTAAAAACTATGTTTTTAAGTATGCAATATTTCACGGTAGTGTTACAAAAAATGTTCGTCTAATTTTTTCCCCCAAAGAATTGTTTATAAAAGGTTCGCATATTTTTCCTCCGCTATACAAATCCCTGAAAGAATCGGCGGATTGGGCACGCATGCAGACTTTCATCAAAGACTCGCACATCTCGATATTGACTTTACAAACGTCGGACTTCTCTGTTGTAACAATGTATATTATTTAACACTGAAGGCGGAATAAATTACAGCAATATGGTGACACTGGTACAGACTTCGTGCGCCATTTTGCGCGGAGATTAACTTGGCGCGTATTACTATATATTTCTATGGGGCTTTTGTGGACTAAATGTTAAATTTTTACTGTAGTAAATACAACTATAAGTCAAATGGGAGCTTCTATAATTTGTGTTTTATGAATCAGGTAAACATTTTTTTCCAGATACGTAAACCTGAAAAAGTAATTTTTAGCCATTTTGAGGGTACCGATCTACTTTTCAATAGTTGTTATCTGAATAGCGTATAAAAAAAGGCAAGCTTATACCTCAGCCCTAAAGAAAAATTTTGTAAGAAGTCTTCCCTGCCAAATAATATTTTAATTAAAAAAATAAAACAATTTTTTTTGGTGACGACAATATTTTAGTGGTGACAGTGAATGTTTTGTGGTGAACACAAAATAAATTTTGCTCGGTGAATACCAACAAAATATTTTGTAGTTGCCACAATATATTTCCCGTGCAGTGCGTAGCAGAAAATCTCAGAGTTGATATATTTTGTAACTGGACACCCGTAGGAGTTTGTCGAACGCTGAGTGATGACATGAAATGGCGTTCTACGGTGAAGAAGCTAGGGAATGCAAGGGGTTGGGAAACGGGAGGAAAAACCCACTGGCCATTTTTATTGTCTTGCAATACTGTAATATAAGAACGTAATCTAAAATTATAGCAGCAAAAAAAAAAAAAAAAAAACGAAATCGCTCGAATTTTATTTGTATCTTGCAGTATACCGGATACCTATATGAATTTTTCTAAACTTTGCTCCATTTTTATAGTGTTCTGCACTACGATAGTATTCACCGATGACCTATTTTAATGGGAATTAGCCATATTTAAATACCTCTCTAATATACTTGCGTTTGCCTTAGGATAATGGTAGGCTGTTCGAAAGTCTTGTAACTTCTCAATTTTAAGATAATAAGTGATGAAATGAATAACATTATCCCATCCTCTGTAAGCCCGGTAAATTTCATAACATATAAGTGAAAAACCAACTACTGTACTAATAATTTACTAAATGTTTGAAAAAATTGTTGAACCTTGTTAATTGTATAACTTTGTCAACCTAGCACTAATGTTACGTGTAAAAGAAGGGAAATAAAAACAATTTCGGAGTACCAATTAGCAATTAGATAACGTCGGTTTTAAATATGCAAACAAAACTTTCAAGTTGTTTAAGCTACAGTGACAACAGTGTTCTTTTTAAATAATTTATGCGTACTTACAGAAACTTTACCATTTATTATTTCTGGTTGCCAAGTTTAAAACACGGATAAAACTACACTTAAAAGGTTTTACACGGACTATGGGTCACCCTTGCTTTGCTTACCTAACTAGAGTTTTCCAGCTTTCAAATGTTATTCCTTGTAACCTCTCATCCCTTGCCCTTTGCAAAAGTGTTATCTGCTATTAACAAACTTTGGTACTCTACTCTTCACATCCTGTTGCAAATGTTGTCAGCAATGATAAATGGAAAATAATTCTCGGCGAAACATCACGCCCATTAGAAGAGCAAAATATCTTGCTAATGGCCACCACACATTTGGGAGAATAAACGAGAATGTCAAAGTTCATAATCGTCCAGTATCTGTTTTCTGTGCTGCATGCAAAAATTCTACAAACAATGACGAAAACTACAAAAATTCAGATCAAGTGTTTTAATCAAGAAAATTGTTGAGTCTCGAATTTTTTATTACCATAAAATATTAATTGTATACAAGAAAATGTTGTAAAAATATACGCGAATGTTTATCTGATAAGTTAACGGTAATACTAAATAATCTGTAACAGAATTTTATTTTACCTTATTGTACTTAAATATAAAATTGCCGCAATGTTCAATAAAATGCACATACACGACAGGTAAATTTCACGAAAACATAAAGTAAATTTATCAGATCTTCTTGCATACCACGTGGAAAAATTTCGAAGGAAGGCTCTAAACAAAACCTGACGCCACGATTATAACTTATAAGAGTAACATATATTTGAGTAGTAACATTATTGATTCATTCAATCGTTAGTGAAATTTCACTGCCGTGAATGTGTATTTTATGATGCAGAGCAGCAATTAAACACTTAATGTAACAGAAAATGTCAGGAAAATTTACCTATGTTTTTTACAGCGTATAGCTAGAATGCTTTCTTGCATAGAGTGGATTTTGGAAGGGAATAAATACACGGATTCAACTATTTTATTAAATTAAAACATTTGATCTAAGTTTTTTCCATCACTGTTTGTAGAATTTTTTATGTTAGTATGTAACATCAAGGTTTGGGCCACAAAGTTTACAGGACACTCACCCATACCAATAGATACCTGTAAGCAGACTAACATCATCCAGCTCATAGAAAAACAGTTGAACCTGTACTAATCAAAAGGGCATTAAACAATTACGAAGAATATAATCTTGAAGCAGAAATTAAACACCTTATTGCAGCTCTAGAATCCAATGGCTTTTCATCCCTTGAAATCCATCAGAATATCAAGAGACAACCTAGAGCAACGTAAAAAGATCATCTAATAAACAAAGCAGTCTCACTTCATGTGAAAGGAACTACCACTCACCGAACGACTGGCTCATCTCCTTAAGAAACACGACTTAATCACTATCTCAAAACCTATCAACAAGACAGAAGGAACTGGGATCGGCAAAAGGATAAACACCAATCGAATAATAGACATGAATATACAAAGTTTCTTCTTCTTGAAGACAATTGTAGATAGCATCGAATTTGACGAGTTTTCTGCACCGGTCAGCGCAATGAAATGAGCCCAGAGACATGGAAGCATTGACGTGGCTGAATCCCATTCGCCAAGATCATGCAGACAACGACCGCGAATCCCTGCGGTATATGGTATTTTAAAAAGAATGCTCTAAATATCCTAGAGCAATGTGGGCCACACCGAGAAGAACTAAAATGTCTGTGGTGGCACACATGTCGGTACGACAGGTACAGAGCCACACCGAATATAACATTTACAACCCCTATTCTTGCTTACACCATGACTCCGAGGTAGAAATCACCCGGTTTTCCGCGCACACAGTAAAAATGTTGTCATACCGTTTCAAGATTCTTTATTACATATTATTAATTAGCATTTCCCGTCCTTCGCTTGAAGTGGAAGTTGGGCAAAATTCGGCTAGCGTATTGCCACTACTGCTTCTCGAACACCCAGCTAAGCTTAATTATACTACAGGTTATGTTATAACTTGGACAATGGACCATTTTCCGCCTTTAGTTTAACTAGAGTCGGTAACGTTTATTCTTCTACAGGTTAGGAATCTCTGAACTAACGGACACTTTCCGTTACCTTTACTAGTGGCGAAAATTGTCCCTGGCAATACTCTTATACGAGAAATGCGATTATCTTCTAGCCTATAGTAAAATAAACATTAACCCAGCCAACACGTAGATAGATAGCTCTCTGCGTTTGTTGTCATGCGGAAGGTAGTGTGGCGACGGTCTCGGAAACTACAGTGCCCTCATCTCTCTTCAGAGTTGGGAAATGTCAACAGGGAGCCCGCAACACCAACACAGGCCTGTGGACACAGTAGTCCCTTCACCTCTCCACTCTGCTTCGTCGACACACAGCTGGAGACGGTACAGTACTGGCGTTTAACTTATTTATCTTGATGTTCTACACGCTGGGCCTCAACTACAAGTATAAACGCTGGGAAGTGAATTCCTATATAAAATGGGACTACTTATAACTAGAGACACTGGAAAATCGCGAAAATATGTAGCATAGTCTCCAATAAACTGTAGCATTTCAATCGTGACGAGTGTGAACAGTTTTCTGGCAAATCACACACGTTCTGTGTTAAAACTGTACAGTTATAATTGGGTTTGTTGAAGAGGGACACAGTTCTTCGTATAAACTATAGCCAATATAGGTGCAAAACCTTCTGTGTTATACACTGCACGTTGGAGCCTAGCAAACAATCAACTTTTCCCGCGATTTACCAGTGTCTCTACTTATAACACATTATAAGAACAAGGTTGTTCGACTAACAGTTTTCTAAACTGTAAAGTAACCATTTAACAATGAAATAACTAAGAATAAATATTCTGATGAAAAACAATATATACATATATACCACTACAGTAAACTTCCCTCAACAGAATTAAAATATCACGCATATGTCTACGACTAATGTCTGACGTGGTGAATTTTGTTTTCTGTGCTGTTCCATGACCGATGTGATAGAACTGCTGGCAGATAACAAAGGTAAAACTATCAAAAAGTACATATCTTACCCAGGATTCAAACTCAGAACTCTTTGTGACTTCAGCTGGCGAAGTCAACTATCAGACAAAAAAAAAAAAAACAATAATTAGCTGGGAAGTCAGAATTTTCTGAATATCTTCGAGCGGAATGCACAGATGTTGATAAGCTGTTATCAGTGACCACAACGTCTTGAGCGCTGGCGAATATGACATGAAATGAATGTGGAATGTAAGGGTGGTGAAAATGGGAGTACCCTGAGAAATCCGGCTCGACTACAAAAAATACTTTTACTGTACCAATTTTGTATAGTAAACTTTACGCGGTTACTACATACTTTTATCAAAATGTGTTCCTGTATTCTAAAACCATATCATTGTTTTAAATTTACTCATATTTGGTGTGTGCACAATGTGTGCGCATAACATAGTGGGCTAAACATCAAACGTTTAAGCAAACAAAACTTTCAGATGTGATTTTAATCAGCCCTATTTTACGCTTATAATTATGACATTTCATATCCCTGTAATTAAATTGTGAATTTGTAAATAACTGTCGTGTACGTCCTGCGCGTAACGCTATAAAGTAAACATAACTTTTCTCACCAAAAATGTATTCTTATCATTTCCTGAGTAACTGCTTCCTGAAGACTTATATTTCGCCTACTTCCTAATTCACAACAATTTATGGATGCAAATAATGCAGCGACGAATAATTTTAATGCATACTGCATTTATGTTGAGGCAACGCTTGCTTAGCTGTCACTACCAATGAAGTAAGTGCTAAGTGGTCGATAACAGCAGCACGAACAACAATATTCTAGCGATCAGATAAGCAGCACGAAACAAAGTGACCGCACTGGGTACTGAACCTAGCTGAGTATAACTCAAGCCTTAAGGTAGGGTCTCCCCCCGCGTGTTGCACTTTACATATATAAATCACATAACAATGTTTCCACTAAAACAATTAAGAAAATTATTATTATAGCGTTTTAAAATTATACAAATGTCTTCAGTACTTGGCAATTTTTACATACGTATTACTTGATGATTTTCAAAATAAGAATAATTCATAATTAAAATATAGTATATGGCTGATTGCGTCATTAAAATTGGTGAAATGTAATGGATTTGTGAGTTTATTGGGAGAGAATAGATTTTAATAGAGCGTGAAAATATTATTCTAATATATATTTCTAAACGACCAAACAATACCAAATATTACTAATTCCAATTCGGCTTGTGATACCCACCTTAATGTAGAACATCACAAGCTACGTTCAAAGCACTGTTTTTGTTTGCTTGTTTATATAGTTTAGGCACCTTTTTTATTTTATATTTACAGCTGTTTGGTAAAACACATTATCTTGCGCAAAACTCATAAAACCATAACATCAGACCAATAATAGTGATGTAGTTAGTAAAATCTTATTTTTAATTGTATACTCGCCTTTTCAGAGCCATCAGGTATACTAAGTATTTAAAAAAATATATAACCAAACTCTAAACATTTGTATGATGTTAAAGGCACTGCAGTAAGAAGTTAGGTACCTGTACCGAATACGGCCCGCTTAAGGTTAAAAGTCATGTGTGCCTAAATCATTGATTTAACTAATATTACAAATGGATAGAGTTGGTGAAATTTCGCGAATTCAATTACCCGCATGTTAGAATCAAATATCCTATGCAGACCTATGCATACATCATCCATGTGATGAAAGACAGATATTTATGGACGGTGTATGTTCATACTGTAGACTAGTGTGTATCGATCCCACATCGATCTCGGCATTACCACACAATGTCGACTAGTGGGCCATATTGAGAACTGGGCCATATTCGGTATAGGTACCTTAGTGTGTGTGTATATATCGCTGCATTATTTGCATACATAAATTGTTGTGAATTAGGAAGTAGGCGAAATATAAGTTTTCAGGAAGCAGTTACTCAGGAAATGATAAGAATACATTTTTGGTGAGAAAAGTTATGTTTACTTTATAGCGTTACGCGCAGGACGTACACGACAGTTATTTACAACTTCACAATTTAATTACCGGGATATGAAATGTCATATATATATATATATATATATATATATATATATATATATATATATATATATATATATATATATTCGTAATTTTGAGTGAAGATATTGCTTTGATTTGTAAACTAAAATTCGACCCGAGGAGCAAGCTCCCACCTTAGACCAACAAACCTTCTCTACGACACGCACACAGACTCCTAATGTGTTAAGACATTTAATAACAGTGATACTGATAGGGGCCATAGATTTTCATGAAAATATTTTTGCGTTAGTTTGTGTCAATGCCTGACTCTCCCAGCTACTGTCATCGTTACAAGTAGTGAGGCCCCATCTCTAATGACTTCGCTGGTCGCAGGACGCAAAATCTAATTACTAGAGCCAATTATTGTTAATGGAAATAATTTTATACCAAATTGTTTCAATGCATTACACACACATGTTCATCTCTGCTTCATGGTAAATGGCAGTATGTTTTTAACTCTCGGCGTCTTGGGGTTGTGTCTATGAATCATAGACGTGTAGTGTCGCAGCAACGTTATTCTCATTGGCACAGTGAAATGAGCGACGCCTAAAATATATGGTGCCAATAAACGTAAAGCAGAGTTGCAGGTGTGCCCGTTAGACAGCGGAAAAAAGTTGGTTCAGTTGTTTCCTCACCTAAAATCAGTGGATCTACCGATTGCCTTACTTACCTGGTTTGAAAGAACCATTCGTTATCGTCTTAAATGTGTTTTTTCTTTGTAGGTAAACATGTTTAATAGTTTCATCAATCGATACGCTTTGTTCATTTCTGACGTAAAGCAGTTCAAATACCAGACTTATGCCAACGAGTGTCTATATGTGTTCGTTTTGCAAATAAGATTTTTAGATAACAAAAAAAAAAAAAAAACAGCAGATATCTTGGATCCGTCAGATTTATATTTTGAACACAGTTTTTACTATGAAGTCTTATTTTTAAAAACAACGATGTATATACATATATGTGTGTGAGTATGTATGAAGAAATATAAAATTTAGTCAAGTTATCGATTTAAAAAAAATGTTTTAAAGTTGATAACTATCAAGAGTTAGAAATTTTATGTTCTAAAAATTGGACTATATAGTAAAAATTATTTCGAACATATCAAAGTTTGCTTCCTTTTACAATGTTAAGAAAATTCGTTAAATCATTGACAGTGTCCTTAAGACTGTTTGTGCCCTTTTAAGCAGTACTACCTTGAGTGATCCAGTTTGTTCACGTCGCGAGCGTACTGTCGGCCAGTCACTCCCGGCCAAGTCTAGGGAATGGACGGGCAGTGTGTGGACTGAATACACCCTACCACCCCCTAGCCATTCACATTTACGAGACCCCTGGACGGTGGTGGTGCTCGTACACCGCAGGCAAGGCACTACCCAGTAGCTTGACAACACTCGCCACTATCGGGCAAGCGCCCCTACCACCTCCTTCCACCATGCCGAGACAACCAGGGGCTGCGTCGTTCCCTGGGGCATTCAAGTCCTCTAACACCCGTGAGTGGACATCCCGGGGACGTTGCTAAATTATTCCTACACTTCCCGGTCTCGTTTTAATAAAACGGCGTAACCACTACGCACCCCATTCAGATCCTGCATCGGTGACTGCGTGAGAGAAGCTAGTATGCGGTCAACATTATATGAGGATATACAGGGCCACGTTTTAGGTGGAGAGGGAGGAAGGGGCATCCCCCCGGGCCACACATTTTAGAGGGCCTCACTTTTTGCAATAAAATATATAAATTAACTGTAATTTAAAGTTAACTAAATTTATTTAAAGTTTTTTTTTTTTTTTTACCGCAATGGTTGCTGTAAAATATATTTTCAAGTGTAAAACGCATGTTTAACACATCTGGTGCAGTAATAACTTGTTTTCCGATTAAACTGTTAATTTTGTCGTGTAACAGAACAGTTTGTTTTGTATTAAGATATTGCATTCATGGTAATAGTATGGAAAGGTTTCGGATTCGATCCAATTTACAACCACACAGAAAGAAATGTAAGCGTACTGGTAACCAGCGTCTATTAAATACAACGTCGTTGATACTTTGGATTACAAAGTCAGAGCTACGACAGCGCAGCCAACATGTGTAGAATTTACGAGGGAGTGTCATATTTGTATTGCCACGGGCCTCACATTCTCATCAAACGGCCCTGCGTGCACATTTCTTCCGAGTGACTTGTCCAATAGCCTCGATATTGTCGGCATCTGTGGTGAGGTGTTTCGTGCCACTGTCGCCGAGCTAAGAGACCGAAACTCTGCGGTCATGATATTTAAGCAAGTGCGTAAATAACATACGAACGTTTGGGCTCGAAATTCTCGTGGTCGCAACATTTGAAAACGCATATTAATTCGAGTTGCAAAGAAGCTTTGGTGCGTTCAATGGTTAAGGAGTACATTAAGGTTACCATCACCCTTGAAGCATAGTTTTTTGTTACTGCCGTAGGACGTATCTATACACAGAGTTATAAGTTGGTTTACTATTAAAATACTGAAGACTACCTTTGAGTATACCACTAAGAGTGGTGGGGATTGTTTTCTGCTCTTTTAAACAAAATCTGTTCGATTATTATGTATTTGTTTCTGTGCTGTTCATAAGGACCTAAACCATAACATAATACGTCTCCATAAGTAATTAATGAAAAAAAGACATTGTTTATAACGCGGCTTTAAATAAAAATGGCTTGTGTATATTGCCACGTAAAAAGGAAAAAGTTTTATTTGACTCGGCACGTGACATGGTTAGAACCAAACAGTAATAAATGTTTTTAACCCCGACGCAAATAGAGGGGCGCTATAAGATTGACGTGTCTGTGTATCTGTGTGTCTGTGGCAGCGTAGCTCCTCAACGAATGGACCGATTTTGATGTGGCTTTTTTTGTTTGAAATCTGACTTGATCGAGAATGTTGTTAGCTATGATTCAAGGAAATCTGCTCAGTCCTTCAAAGATCATCAGCTCTATTCTAGTTTTTTTGTGTGAATGTGAGCAATTCTACTGGTCTGATCGATTTGAAATTTAGTATTCTGTGAGTCGTTTTTTTAATATAATTTTTAATTCAAGTCTTAACTTGTTCATGGATGGACACATACAGTGCAGTGTCGATCAATAGGCTAAAACGTTGAACACAGAGACCAATAACAACATGTAGCTCGGTGAAACACGAGACTCAATTATAGCTTGTCTTGAAAGTGAAGACTTCTAAGTATTAACTGTAGTAACAGTAATAAACGACATCGCCGTTAGTACAGTGGTGATATCTTAACAGTGCAGTACCAGGAACTACAAGGCGTAGGTTCTATATAGTTTTTGACTTAACTTCTAGTGGCTGTGGTATTATACTGGCAACGTTTTCAATTATAGAAACGTTTAAACAGCGTCACAGCACTTATTTGTTGGAGTTTGTTTCAAGTAATGGTGCTCGTTGACATTGATGTCATTACAGGCGTAACTGGTGGACCATGCAGACAGGAAGCGAGGTAGAAATGGGTCATTTCCTTTTGTTTTTGAAAACTATCCCAGCATTCGCCTGGAGTGATTTCAGAAAATCTGAATCAGACAGGGGATCAAGCACGGGTGCTCCTGAATGCGAATCCAGTGGTAAAGCAATGCGCAATACCACTCGGTGGTCATTTCAGGAACTAAATTATTCAGTAATGAGCCAACTTAACTGGTTTGAAGACCCATACTTCAAAATACAGCGGTTTGTAGTTTTGATCCATTTATTATAAAATCTACCTACATCAAAATGACTGACCTTTCATCACTGAAGAAAAATAAAAATGAACCCTATAAAGATTCAACGACTATGTATGGCGTTCATTTCAAACAAATCAATGAGACTCTAATCAGGCTCCATGCGTCATCTGTGATTATTTTTGGGCCAGTTACAAAAAACACAGAAATATAATTCGAATCGCAGTTTGCTGATAAGTAATATTAAATTTAAAATAGTTTTAATATGCCGCTTTTAAAAACTAGAATGAAAAATACAAAATAACTTATCCTTTAAAAAAAACTTGAAAAACTGAAACCAAAAACGTGGGGTGCATGCAATAAGGGGTAATTGATACACGAATAGCTCATTTAAGTAATGAAAATTTTTATTTCACTGGAAATGATATGAACTGTTGTGTGATTTTTTTCGATTACAGTTACTCTCTATATCCTTTTCTACTATATATTGCATGCACCCTACGTTTTTCGTTTTGATCTTACAAATGTTTTATAACAGAAACGATTTTGAAAATTTTTGTCCGTTTTAAAAACGTGGTATATTATTTAACATTATTTTCGGATTATTGGTCTCGTGTATGCAAGTGTATAAAATTATTTTTCTACCTTTTTTTCCTCTGCCATAATTTTTTGTTAGCTCTGTTTAAAGGTTTAAGTCTGTAGCTCATCGGAAGTTAAACTTACGGGATACATTTTTTAAAAAAATATTATTTATATTGTTTACATAAATAATAATTATTATTTTAGTAGTGTAGTATAGTTCCTTCTATTGCAGGAGCCTTGGAGCGGGATCCGGGATCTGTTCAGCATGTGTCTCGTAATTATTTGTGTACGGTCTACCCACCATCTTGGTTAATGTCTGTTGACTTGATACCTAGCTACCCTCATTGGCTCCACCTTCTATCTTTTTTTTTTTTAATTAGTTTTATTGTTGTCCTCTA
>PNEQ01107876.1:0-62601 GCA_003012365.1 Medauroidea extradentata
TATATGGAGGCAGCCATATTGAAGACGCCATCATTCTGCAGGGAGACCTACGAGACTTCATACGTCGTGCTGCCTGAGAAGGAACTCCTGTGTGTCCTGCTATCCGACTCGCTACTCTACATGTTTAGTTATGAATCTGTTCATATTAAGTTTATTGTTAGGGATAGTTTGGTCAGCTTCTCCAAGTGAACGTAAGTAGTCACATTCACCGCTTGTATTGCTTGCTTTTAGAGATATTAAACTTGCATATTCAAACTTTATTCTTTTATTCGCAAATTAGATAAAACTTTAGTTATTTTTATGTAGTTACCTCGGCCAGGTGCTACATAGTCTTTAGAATCAAAGTAGTATAAAATGGGACATTCCATACGCAACCTGTCTGGCTAGGAAAAACTCATTTCATCAGTAGTTTTCCCATTTTTCATAAAAATTTTCTTTATTTGCCACAAAGACTGCTGTCATTTCCTGATTTCCCTTGAAATTTCCCGAACTTCACTCCTAGAAAAAAACACATTACTCGAGGATATGCTAATGACTGATTTTAAAGATAGGTTGCGAATTTACAGTTTTATATTTAATACTGGTAAATTAAATCTTGCAAAAGCTTGCTGCACTGTTGAAAGAAAGCTAGTCAAAGCAGATAACACTCCATAGTGTTGCACGCCTATTAAAAGGAACCATACGTATGACTGTGAGTTTAAAGGTGAACCAGGAAAACATGGTATGCTTTCCTTAAATGCTGCAAAGAACAGTATGTTTCAAAATTTCTCAGTGGAACACAACACGAAAACTGTTTTTGTGAATGCTAATCAATTGACTGAAATCTCAAGTTGTCCTTGGCCATCATTGCATGTTGCAGTGTATTTTAGTGCACCCCACACAGCAACCAATTCTGTAATATTCTGTTCAAATCAGTGAAGTTGCAATGGGCTGACAGCTGCTGCAACTTGGCTATAAATTTTGCGATTGACTCCCTTGTCTGTTGGTCACATTTGTGTGTCCCCACTATCCTGCTCAGCTTGAGATTGAAGTGGTTTGAACAGTGCCATTAAAATTGCCTCAATGTCCACTTAGCTCACAGCTTTGGGTAGGCGTAATGATGCCACCAAATTATACAATTCAGTCTGTCATATCATAAAGTGCCAGGTCTCCTGCCCAGGAACAAATTCCCTGAAAGAATTCCACAATGCCATTGTAGGTTATGTCCCAGACTCAATATTTTCAGCACACAATGCATACATTGTTTCCTCTCATCGCCAGTGTGGAGTGTACTAAATACTAGGCTATTTGTAGCTTTATAGATCAAAGTTGATGCAGCGCGTAGCTTGACACATGAGACAAACAGCAACTGAGGTGAGTTCTGCCATAACTAACTAACTTAATTGTTTACAGTTGATACACACATGTAGGCCCGCAGCTTAGAAGTTTTGTTAGGGGGAAAGCAAATTTCATTTCTGGTGCCCCCCTCCCCCCCAACCAGGCACATTTTCTGGAGCCCAAAGGAGAATGAAATTTTAGTGCATCCGCAACAAACAAAATCATATTCATTTTGATAGAATATTTATTTCAGATAAATTAACTATAACATCGTAGTATCTTATCCTTATAAAAAGAAAGATATGTGATTAAAATACATTTTTCCAAACGAAATTACGTAATATTACATCCCATCATAAATGATGTAGCTACATAGAAAAAAATTATATTCATGGTACTCTTTTACAATTCACAAAAATATGGTTACATGGTCAGCAACATTCTGCACACCAAACACAATTAGCAATGTTTAATTCTTGGGACTAAAAAATCTATATTCTCAAAATTAGATAAAATGAAAAAAATCATACAGTCGCACAACTCATAGCTTCACTCTGCGGGCATTTTTTGCTGCAAATACATTGATAATGTCATAACAGGATATTAGAGACGCTCGCTTGTATTAAATTGAAATGATGCTCAAATTTGTAGGTCTTTGCTGTTTCATCGTACTTCTTAAATAGTTTTTGATGAGTTTCAATTTGCTGAAACTTCTTTCCCCGGAAGCTACTGAGACTGGAAGAGTAAGAAATATTTTAAGTGCTGTCATAATGTTTGGGTAAGTCTCTTCCAACTTATTCTTATAAATAAGGTACAACATAGAACTCGCCGTGGCACTTCTAAACTCTTTTTTCAACTTCCAGTGCGTGGTATTTGAAGCTTTCGATTTTGTTCAGAAATTCATCTGTACTAATATCATCGTGATTGGTATCTGCCAGCTTCCTCGCCTTTCTTTTCAAATCTCTAACTTCCATCAAATTGGTTCTAGCACCATCCAAGAAACCAAATTTGTCACTTATATATTGCAATGCCTTAAACCTGGCAGTCAACTCGCTTATTATTCTGTCTTGAGTTTCCAGTAAAGAAATTCTGTACAAATCTTTGTGGGATAACTCAGAAACTTCATCCTCACAAATTTCATCAGACATCTTCTTTCTTCTCTTTTTTCTTTTTTCTGTGAATTCAGTACATACATTGTTGTTGCAGACTATGTGCCTAGCCTCAGAAATAGCTTCTGAAGGAGAACCTTCTCTTGATGATTTCAACAGTTTCAAAAGGCGTTGGATATTTATCACAACTTCATCAAGTGTCACATTGTGTCTTTGCAAGATTCGGTTAACACGGTCTATTCTTTTCAGGACACCATACCAAAAGCATGTGAAAGCAATAAATTCAAATTTGGTTAAATTTATTACAAACGAGTTTGCCTCAGTCTTGGTTTCTGGTGTTGAAAGGTTGCTAGTTTGTAGTTCATCTAAGGCTTTAATAACTTTGTCAGAATGTTTATAGATTATTTAGACTGTGCACAGTCTCGCTGACCATCTGGTTTTGCTCAGAGGTTTCAAAGTTATAGGCATATGCTTTTGCAAGATTTCCTATCTTGAAGTTGACACAACAAAGAAGAAATACAGGCTGTGAAAAGTACCAAAAAACGTTTGTGCTTCAGTAGATGCGTCAGCTGTATGTGCTCCTACAAAATGTAAATATTGAGCAGCACATGGTACAAAATAAGCCAGTTAGTTCTTTTTGAGTATTCTTCACTGAACACCTTTGTATTTGCCAGCCATGTTCGCTCCGTTTTCGTATGATTGGCCTGTACAGTTTTTCATACAGAGACCATCACATTTCACTTTTTCTAGCATTTCTCTACAGACACCTTGACCTGTTTTATCAGTAACAGTGAAAAAATCAATAAAACTTTCTAAAATTTTTGGACCATCCTCACTTAGCTTAAAATAGCGAACAATTTCGGTCATTTGTTCGTTGTGAATAATATCTGGTGTACAGTCAAATATTACAGAAAAATATTTGGCATCTGCAACATCTGCAGTTATATCTTCTCATAATTTGTTAGCAATTATTTCAAGAAACTCATCTTGAATTTCTGAAGAAAAGTAACTTAGCTGTCCTTTATTGTGACGTTGAATATGCTGGCGAAATAGTTCATTGTAATGTGAAATTAATTCAATAATGTTCAGAAATTTTCCTTTATCTAGATCTGCAATGTCACGCCTTTCTTTTGTCCCCGAAACGGACTTCCTTGCTTGGCCAAGAATATAACTGTATAAACAATACAATGTAGTGCTGTTCTCAAATGAATTCCTCTTTATGTATGAGATCCTGGAGTTCTTTGTCAATACCACCCTTTCCGAGAGAGGTTTCTAGAGTCTTCCAAAAACAAAAGCAACGCTTGTGGATTTAAGAGTTTGCATAGTCCAGCAATTTTTCACTTAACTTCTTCCACTTTACAAATCCCTCTACTCTAGCAAAATACGACAAGTTAGTCCTTTTTCCTGTTCTCTGCTCCTGATAACTTCTTTGATATATTAACTCTCTCGATTAAAATGACATTCACACTCACAAGTACAAACAAACACGAAACAAAGACACACAGAACAGAACTCTCATGAGTAACTGGCTAGTCGCTTATGCGCATTGAACTCACGCTGCAATAAGTCGTCCCAGTACTGGCAGATGGCAGTTCTGCATCCTTGTTTTTCAACATTCCCAATCTTGTTTTGGCGCCCCTTCCAACTCAGCGCCTAGGACACCTGTCCCCCCCCTTGCACCCACCTAGTTGTGGCCCTGCGCACGTGCTGCCAACCTCCATAACATAGTCACAACACTTGTAGAAATTTTTACTTTAAACGTGTATTCCTGATACCACACAATATTTGATTTTTGGGCCGATACTTTCGTAACACAGAAAATCCACTGTTTATGGGTGGGACATTTCATTGAAGGGACAAACCAGACCACACGTTCATATTCTTCCATCACTCCTTAGTTAATTTTGTAGCACTCCAGACACAGTTTGGTCTTCGAAAGGAAAAATATATTTAACATACTGTGACTATAAAATTTAGGTCGCTACTGCAATCAGCTCATGTAGCATGTCATACATGTCTTAATCTTCTTCATCCACTATGTGTTGCAAAATGGCAATTATAACCCTTTCATCTTTTATTATACCTTATGCTTTGAGATCTTGCATAAAATTAATTATTACACTGTGTAATTCATACACAGACATGTTTATTTTGTATGCTACTGAACCAACTACCGAGGCGAGAAGCGCCCAATACTCAACTACCCACCATCGGCCAAGCTCCCGCCATAATGCTCCTAAGAGCCAAACCCACCAAAAGGCAAGAAACATCTGTCATGACCTACGCTCGGGGCAATCACAACAGGAAAGCAATAGATCAATGAGAAATCTACACATAATATCTTGGAGTTAAAGCATCATATTCAATAATAATTCACATCAATTCCTCTCTCGGCACAATTCAATTAATTTTCGGACGCAAAAATTCAAACATAGAGTTTCACTTAATGTCAATTTTACAGGCTTGACCCAAGAGCTTTTGCCCTACAACATGCCAAAAAGGCCGTCACACACACAGTAATCTTCTACAAATTCAGCACCCTCTGTTCCGAAATGCCCGAAAAGCATACACCTCACCTCCGCAATCACGAACCAGCTCTGTGCACCCAATTTTGGTTTCCGATCGACTTGGACAAAGTTTTAATTGTCTCCGACGATGTCGCTATCTGCAATTTCTGGACGACTCAAATGTTTCATGAGTCGCTATTCCCCGACTTATTCGAAACCATGTATTCCGACAGGGATACTCATCCAAAGAGCCACACTCCCTACGCATGGAAAAGGCGAAAATCGAGACGACTCACGAACTCATCAGATTCTCAGCCACCACTAGTCACCATCCACATACCTCGGCTGCGAATGGGCCACCCAAACCTCTTGTTAAGCCCAAAGGCAATCAGGCGATCACCCCTTCAGAAAGGACGAAGAATCTTCCCTAGTCAAATACCATCGGCACCGCGACTTCGTCGGATCACCACACCAGTTACCTCCTCATTCCACTCGCCTTGCCCGAATGACCCCTGCTCGCCCCTCCTCCTACAAGGCAAAAACAATGCCCCCCCCCTATTTATGCCTTCTTCCATCCGAGACCCTGAGACTCCCCTCCCATCAAGGCCGTCCCTCCATGGCCGTTAGAGGGGTAGACCCGACTGAAGGAGCGACTCAAGATGCCCCGAGATGACTACCCAACACGCCACCATTTGACCAGATCGGTGAACACACCAAGACTGAAGCATAACTGTCGGGGAGAAGCAAAACAAACCTCGCCGACAGACGTCCTCAAAGAAAATGGAAACTAAACCTAAATAAAATCAGACCAAAATCTAGCAAACTATAAAAAGAAAGCCCAAAAACAAACACAACCAACCAAACCTACCATTGAAGACCCAACCCTGATCAGCCACCCAGCTCACTACCATTAACAAAAACAATATTTGTTTAACTGCAGCACCAAGTTGTGTTTACTTTTTGATAGCCATGTTTATTCTGCAACAAAGTCATCTTCATCAGTTTTTCAGACTTTCTAAAAAAAAAAAAAATGTATATATATTACAGATAAACAAAATGGTACGTATGTAGGTAGGTGGGTAAAACTAAATATTTTGTTGACAGTAAAGTTATTGGAGATGGAACTATAGGCTCTGAAACAGTAAATGTTGTCATGGATCGTATGTGGTCTACAATGTGGAACCATCTCAACAATTCTAGCATGTACCTGGAACAATTTGTTATAACCATGATAAACCTAAGTCACAACTACTGGATATGGAATTATAACTTGTCCCTCATGTATCATAGTCCAGTGTGTTAACCACTATGCCACCTTGCTTGATACAAATAACTAGAAGTGTGTGTGTCTGCACAGGGATGCATCCACAGTCAGTGTTTTTGTGTCCAGCTTGAGCTAATGTTGACACAGTCAGTATTAGAGTATGATTTGATCTTAACTCCACATTTCCATTTGCAAAAATTTTCATTGAACTATGTGTTGTGAAACATGGGCACAGTCACACCAATGTAGTCTCTCTATGCACATTCTTGAGTTGTGTCCCTGCTGTCTCTACAGAACGTGTATTTTGGCATTTATACACTAAGGTTGACACAAGAAAGGATGGCATGCCATTTAATCATCGTAGCACCAATTTGATGCATATCACAACAGCTGCATGAGAACAACCAGCAAAACAGTTGGTTTGAATGATGCTAGTCCCAAGGTTTGGTGCCATCATCGTCAGACATGGCAGACTTGGATAGGTGAACCTGTTTTAATGCTGTGGACAATATTAGAGAGCCTGCCTGCCTGCCCTATACATATAGTGGTACAAACACGTTAATGTAACCTCCAGTGTGACAATTTTCTTTGCTTAGGACAGTCGTCTATCTGTGAGTTACTTTATTATTTTACCGGTGATGATCAAATGGTCAGTCGTAATTGTTTTTTTTTTGTTTCATGCTGCACAATGTGCTTTCCTATTTCTGTGACTTTTTTGTAAGTTAATTCATAAATGTATTAATATTAATTTCTAACTGGTTGACATTCATGCTTTTGGAAGATTTGTTTTCTAATAAAAATTTTAATATGTATGCATAGTTAATGTTAAATTATTAGATAAATAATTATTTAAGCAATTATGAATTTGCTTTCTCACACTATGTATTCATTTATGAACTATATATGTTATTATTATTCATAATTATGACTCAATTTGATAGGTAAAATTATTGTCTGTTTATTGTAATGGGATGAAGTTTGTGTTAATATTTTTTTTTCAGCTTTTTATGGTAATGTTTCTTTCAATAGTTATGTTCTGTTTTAGACACTATAAAAAGAGTTTTCATTGTTTTTGTAATGTGCTGCAATAATGTAATACAGTAATGATGTAGTGCTGCAATACTGTATGCATATATTCTTTATGATTCACCCACTTATATTGCATCTAATTTGTAAAAAAATATTTTTTCAGGTATCACCTGTTTCGACTTGTCGGCGACAGTGACATCCCCTGGAGGTGTAACAGAAGATGCTGAAATTAATGAAATTGAAGATGGTCTTTATGCTGTCCATTTTGTGCCAAAGGAGCTTGGTGTGCACACAGTCTCTGTCAAGTACAAGGACATGCATATACCTGGTAAGAATTAGGGCCTTTTTTTGCATAGTACTTTATATTAGTCAAAAGAATAAGCAAATTAAAGATGAGTTGGTTCTGTACACAAAGGCTAAACTCCAACTGGAATCTAATATTCGGATCTGCTTCAAACCAAAGAGATACAAAATCGTGAGTCATGCCAAGGTTTGAGCTTGTACCATCAAAAGTCCAGCCCAAATTCTGTATAAGCATATTGCATCTGAAGACGCCTATTAACACCATTACATAGCTAGCTAAACAGTCTCTTTTATTAAACAGTTTTTCATGTTAATTTAACAGTTGTCACTTATAGCCATCTAGAGGTTTTGGGACTGTTAGGGATACATGACTGCTTGAAAGTTTAAGGCAGCAAGATGGATATGAAATGCAGTAGTTACTGTAAAGCTGATAATATTTTATACTGATTACTGTTCAACTTGTAGATACTATTTTTGATGAAATATTTTTCCAAAAAACTAAAATTTATGTTCTAAAGATTTTTACAAAACAACACATCAAAGTAAAAATTTTTACTGTTTTTATACAACAGGTTAGTTTTCACTTGTGGGATGAATTTGCACCAAACAAAATATTTGTTTTTCTGTCATTTAATAAAGAAATATAGTATATTACGTGACTATGTAACATTGAAATACAAGGAAATACAAGGAACCATTATCGGATATATCTTACTTGAATAGTTAGCATGATTTCTTCATTCAGGGCTATGTCATAAGAAATAAGAATTCCTGAAAAAATGTCCCAAGTTTTCCTGCAGTCCCAAGTAACCCCATTTGACGGTACCTCATTGCTACAACTTGCTTTTTCTTCATAATGTGCCATCCAAACAACTATACTGTAGTGAATTGTGAAAAGTGATGCAAAACTACCTACTCCACAGGTACAAAGTAAAGTAACCTCAGTTTATGGTACTTAACCTATGTTGCGTACAGAAAAATAAGCCATACACAGCAAATAATAGTGCAATAAAATACTTGGTGAAATGTTTAATATTATTTATTTTATAGTGTTAGGAACTAAGGTTAGTTGCTATGTGGTAAACTTAATGATGATGTGCAGAACCCATGGAGTAGGTGTAACATTAATGTAAAATAGCAGATACTCAAAAAGGCAATTTCAAATAAGAGGTTGTAATACAGGTCCTTAATTAGAGACAACATTTCTGATTTGAATGTATAACCTAAATATGAAGAGTAGGCCACAGCCAAAGTAATTTGCTAATCCCAGGGTAGACTACTAGCAATACTGCAAGGCAAAGTGGTGGTGGCAATACTAGTAATAAACACAATGTTAGCAGTAATGATGGTGGAGCTGTTCAGCAAGAAATGTGTCATAGTTTCGATGTGAGAAAGTTAAGATTATGGGTGGTGTTGTGAAAGTAAAATTACCGCAGAGCAGGAGTTAGCCAATGAGTGGGGGAAGACAAATATTACTACATGGGAAAATTGGCAGTGAAAGTACATTCAAATCCATAGTACATGAAGCTGCTATTGCAAACTATCAATAAAAAAGATGATGTAACCATTCTGTGCAAAGTACTGAGTGACAGATTAGTGTTATCTCTGAGCAAGAACTGGAAGAAATCTTTCGGGGAAAGCAAAATCTTCGTGCAGGAGATGCTTCGAGACAGTTTTGACAAGTTTCCTAACTCAGAGAGTACACTTGTTACCAACTCAATTACATAATTTGGATGGTTCCAGTTCAACCGACTAACATTTGGAATAAACTCTGGATCGAAGCATTATGAACAGCAGATGTATCTTGTTGTCAGAAGACAATTAAGTTGAGGAACGTGATCAGAGACTAGACAGTGTTCAATAAGTTAAAATTAAGTGGAGTTACCATAAACAAAGGAAATACAATGTTCAGAGAGAAAACTTCCATTTTATAGGATGCTATTGTATCAAATATTAAGTAAAATTGTCCACTATTATATAATAAGCTTCTGAAATATTAGACTACCAGCTTTATTGCTAAAGTTGGGCCACATATCTACTCCGGAGTAAGGAGAGTAATAAGTACGCCACAGTTGGCACAACCTTCAAAGGTGTTGCTGCACCAGGATATGGAGTAGATGTGTGGCCAAACTTTAGCCATAAGGCTGGTGGTCTAATGTTTCAGAAACTTATAACATAATAGTGTATAATTGTACTCTGTACTTACATCAATAGCAACAGTATCGTGCAGAAACTTTGATGCCCATGCTACTGCTCGAGAGACCATGGTCCTTAATTTGGGCCTGGGCCAATATAAGTTAGAGGTACTTTTCATCTAGTGGGACAGGACTACTGTTCCAGGTAAATTGAAGTTTTAACCGAGCAAGGTGTCAAACTTTAACTTGTTCGACTTGTGTTTGGTAGGACCCATGTTCAATTCTTGGCTCCGACCATCCTAATTTAAATTTTTCATGGTTTCCCAAAATCACTCCATATGATTGCTGGGATGATTTCACAACAAAGGCCATGGCTGGTTGGTCTCTCAGTTTCTGTACATTTGTAAATTTGTCTGTCACCATCTCTATGTCTTCAAGTTGTAAGGTATTTATTTTGCAGCTGCAAGACATTTTCGATAGGCATGGCATTCCACAGAATTTCCACAGTGATGAAGAAACACAGTGGCTTAAGAATTTTTGCAGTCAAATAGAGAAATGAAATGAACAGTAGCTCTGGCAGAGAAAATATTGTCCATCTTGACTAATCCAGACCTAGGAATGTCTTGCCTACTAGGTGTAGTGGACCAGTAGTAAAACAGTCATTTTCATTCGGATGGACCCGTGACCAGTATCTAGCTCTGGTCATCCTGATTTCAGTTTTCTAGGTTTTTCCAAAATCACTCCATGGCAAATACTGGAATGGTTCCTTAACACAGGCTCTGGCCTACCTCTCCTTCGTACCCCCCATGTACCTCTACCAAGGCTTTGTGCTGTTCGAGGGTACGAAAAGTGAACAAGTAAGTAAGAAAAACATCACTAGGGCCTGGGTCCACTAGCAGAAATATTGCTTGTCAGGAACTGCAACCAGGCTGCCTGTACTTCCTGTTATCTTGCTACCACAGTGGAACAAAAGCAACATTGCAGACAGTTTGGAACAAGTATTATCATTTTAAGGAGAATACAAAAAATTACTTTGACAAAAGGCATGGTACCAAGGATTTGGAACTTCGGAGCGAGGTGCACAAGTTGGGTTACCAAATTTTAAAAGCGCCAGGATCAGCAGAATATTCCCAGTCTTAGACAGTATTTACTAACTTATGCACTATCAGGTGCAGTAGGAAACAGCTAGTAAAAATGCCTGGAACACAGAAGTAGAGAAACCTTGGAGAGACCAGTGTGGCAGAGAACAGTAAGGAAGAGATTCAGTTGGTAGAACACGAGACATGAAGTGAATGTATTGTTCTGCAGTCCACAAGTAATATTAGCCATGTTATTAGTAACTCATGACATCTATATTGTGCATAATTTATGTTAATTTTGGAGGTGAATTAATTTTTCATTTTGATAACTACACACAGTATTACAATTTTCACTTTGACATGTCATTATACAAACTCAAGAATATTATGTATTTTAATTTGGTGAAAATTTCATCAAAATAATATAGTGTCTACAAATTGAACAATATCTACAAAACACACAAGTGTTTTTTTTTTTTCTGCTAAGCTAATTTAAGTTGGCCAAGACATTAGTAGCATGAAGCTCAAGGATGCGTGTTTTTTGTGCAGTTGGTACAGCTGGTAAACTCAAACTATCATGGTTTTGGTCATGTGGCTGGGTTTTATCAGAGGGTACTTCTGTACTGCAATGTTGTTGAGGGCCATATGCCGCTCACCTTTAGATGAAACGATTACTCCCTAAGAAAATAAAGTGTGTAGAGTTCGTTATACTTGTTTTTGTTGAGTTGCTTTTGGGTACATTAAAATTGGACTCATACCTTGTAACACACACAGAAAATAAAAACACACAAAATTGAGTGACAGTCTGAATAGTATGATTAAAAATTACTATGATAGGTAGTATCCATTAAGAAAGTCATTGGTCAGACTGCAGCAAAATGTAAAAACAAAATTTGTTGTACATATTCTAAAATTTCAACATATTTTACACAAGCAAAAAAAAATGTACATCCCTTAATATGAAGTAGCTAGACAAGTCACATGGAGAAGGGAACACAAGAAAAACCAATTATCAAACTGACTCAGAACAGTTACCATCAATATTAAATTAATTAAATACACAATTACAATCCCACTTGAGATGTATGTTTGTCCTTTATTGTTACAGTTTTGACATGAGGTTATTTAGGATAACTATCTGACTTATCAAATGAAAGCACAAATTTAGTTATATAAAAATTGTACATGAAAGAAACACATTCAAATAATAATGAACAGTGAGCAGAAAATTTAGATTTTTTCATAGTGATAGCTTACAAATAGGATAGAACTAAACTTTACCAACAAACTTCAATAGGTGATTTCTCACTAAAAGGAGGTTAAAAAATATGAACTTGCAATGTAGGCCAAGTTTACTCCGGAAGGATACAACCACCCTTGAATGTGCAGTTGTAAATAATGATTGATACCATAGCTAAAATAATATTTAATTTATAAGTGTTTAACCAATGTATTTTAAGAAAATAAGCTTCTGGCAACTAAAACCAAGTAGTAATAATGATACTGATTGTGTAATTTGCAGGTTCTCCATTCCAGTTTACAGTGGGACCCTTGAAAGATGGTGGAGCACACAGGGTGCACGCTGGTGGGCCAGGCCTGGAGAGAGGCGAGCAAGGGCAACCATGCGAGTTTAATGTATGGACAAGGGAAGCTGGTGCTGGCTCCCTTGCTATCTCTGTTGAGGGACCAAGCAAAGCAGAAATTGATTTCAAAGACAGAAAGGATGGGTCTTGTTATGTCAGCTATGTTGTGTCTGAACCAGGTACGTAAATGTCTCTCTTGTTCAAAAATGTGTTACTGGCAGAACTTTCACTGTGAGATTTTCAAGCCAGATTGCAGTGTTAAAAAAAACTGGGTTACTGTTAGTTATGAATGGGGTTTGAAATAACTATATGTTGGTTAATTCAGTAGCTGATTGTAATTGCACTCGTCTAACATCACTACATTCTGTCTACGTGTTGACATTGAACTAAACAGACCACAAGACTCAAAGAAGAGACTGGGGATTACTGAACTAGTCAAATGACACTCTGAAACTATTTACAATACTCAACTCTTCCCCTTAAATTGTTTCACAAAACAAAACAACAAAAAAAAAACACACACAGACAAAAATTACTGTCAATGGCACATTACAAATATAGGTTACAGCATGAACAACCTAGATCCAAGATAACTATACAAAATAAAAATGAATAACAAAATACTTTATCGGAGACCTAACATTTGAACACAATAGTTGTGCTTCTCTTTGGTGAGAGGTTTTGTCAGTATGTCCGAAACCATCTCATATTCTGTTGATAGGTAATTAACCTCTATAGTTCCCTCTTTGACATGCTTCCCAACAAAATGATATTGAATGTCTGTATGTTTAGACCTCTGACAGGTTACATAATTTTTTGCCAAATGTATGGCTCCTCTATTATTGTTCTCACCTCCCCAGTCTGTATCACTTTAGCTAAGTAAATCAGGGTTACTCTTGTAGTCAAACTCTAATTTCAGAGTCCTGGTCCCCTTCAAATACCTGAACATCATCTTGAAAACTAACCAATGACATTTCTGTAGGTTATGGTTAAACTGGACCAAACAGTTAACGGCATTTGAAATGTCTGGTTGGGAAACTTGAGAGAGGTAAAGAAGGCTCCCAACAGCCTACTGGTATGGCACTGTCCCACTACACTTTGCAACACTTTCACCATCACCCTTCACCATGTTCTTCGAAGAGTCTCAAAGATTGATGCCGGCTTCCATCGGAGTCGAAACAGGATTACAATCAGACATACTGAACTTCTGGAGCATTCTGTTGATGTAGCTGGTCTGGTCAATGGAGAGCTTCCCCTTAACCCAATCCCTGGTGATTTTTATACCTAAGCAATTTTCCACCTTGCCTAGGTTTTTCTTCTGGACTTCCTTCTGGATCTGTGGTTAATTTGCAAAGATGATGTCATCTACATAAATGGCACACACAATCAGCCCCCAGCCAGCATGTTTAAAGTAGATACAAGTGTCTGCTTTGGATTGTTGTAGTCCCATTCCAGTGAGAACTTGGTGTAGATTTTGATTCCAGCACCTCCCACTTTGCTTCAGCCCGTACATGACCTTTCTTACCTGCCAAACTTTACCAGGTGGTTTTCCCCTCTTGTTCTTCTGGAGGCTGTACATATATTACCTCATCCAGGCGACCATGTAGGTATGCAGTCTTAACATCCATATGCATTATTTCCAGGTCCTCTTTGACAGCTAATTCATAGAGGTACCTTAGTGAAGAGTACTTGACTACAGGGGAAAAAGTATCGTCGTAGTCGATCCCTGGTCTTTGTGAACAACCCTTAACTACTAGTCTGGCCTTGTATCTAGGTTCCTTGGACTCAGGATTTTTTATTGTAAACACTAATTTTGATTTGAGTGCCTTTGTGCCTTCTGGCAAGTCCGCCCATTCATAAATTTCGTTACTAACAAATGGTGACAACTCTTCATCAATAGCTTCCCTCCATTTTGTGGCTTGTGGACTTGTCAATGCTTCCTCTTGTATGACTGGCTCGTTTTCCAGAAATAAAAATTACACGAAATCTGGGTTGGATTTGGGTTTCGGAACACGATTGGATCTTCTCACTTGTTCAACTGTATATGTTTCTTCCATCTCATCTTCTGCTGCGAAACCACGAAAAGGTTCTTCGTCGTCCACATTGAGGGTTGAGGCAATATACTCCTGACCTTTTTCAGAATCTTCGGGAATGATTTTATCAACTGTATCAACAGTTTGCAGCATGGATTGGTCTTCATTAATTTCTTGTCGACTCTCAATTACCAGTTTTTCTTCAAGGAAGGCCACATTCCGGATAATCGTTACCTGCTTGGTGGTAGGGTTTATGAGGTGGTAACCCTTTGTCTCACTTCTTCCTTTTATCTTTTGGTACCTGTGCCATGGCTTCGCACCCAAAAATTCTCATATAACTAAGGTTGGGTCTGGTTGTGTACCAGGCTTTATAAGGAGTCTTGCCTTCAAGAGCCTTGGTTGGGCATCTGTTTTTGAGATGGACAGCTGTCGATACATCTCAGCCCAAAATATCTTTGGCAGTCCTGCATCTTGCAACAGAAATCATGCTTTCTCAACAATCTTACGATTTGCACGCTCTGCAACACCGTTCTGTTGTGGTGAATGCCTGACTGTGCGTTGGTGTCGAATGCCCTTTTTCTTCTTGAAACTAGAGAACTCACTATTAACAAATTCTGTCCCATTGTCTGAACGTAGAGTTTTAGTTCTGTTACCTGTCTGATTCTCGACAAATGCACAAAGCTCTTTAAACACAACGCAGACCTGATCTTTAGATGCCAGGAAATACGCATGGGTGTATTGAGAGAAATCATCAATCAGCACAAAGAAATATTTGCTGCCTCCTATGGATACTGTTTCCATTGGCACACATTAATCCGTGTGCACTAATTCCAGAGGTGCTTGTGCCCTAAACATGCTCCGAGGAATCGGTAAACGAGTTTGTTTACCTCTGGCACAGATTTCATATGGGGTTTTGTTTGTTTGCAGGTTCTGAACACCAGTGGCCATTGTCTTCAATGAATGCATACTCTTCCTATTAAAGTGCCCTAACCTGCGATGCCATAGATCCTCATTACACACAACAGTGTACACTCTGTCGACACTAACAGGTTGTGGTACGTCCAACTTGTAGATGCCACCCTTAAAAGTTGCTGAAGCTATCAATTTGTCACTAGAATTCAATATCTTGGCACTATCTCTATTAAAAATCACAGTGTTTCCCTCGCTAGTAATTTTACTCACCGAGAGAAGATTCGCTGCAACATTCGGTGCATGATGTACATCTTGAGCCGTGATGATGCTGGTCTCACTGTCCACTGACAATTCAATGTTTACATTCCCGACGGATTGTTTCACAAGGGGTTCGTTGTTTGCAGTAAGTATTTTCACCTGAGATGCCAACAAGGGGTTTCCTAGCTCGTCCTTTGTTAAATGAACAGATGCACATGAATCTAAAAACCACTCACAGCCCGTATCCTTTTCGTTTATGTGCATACATGCTAAAAAGGTGTTCTGTCCGTAGACATTGTGGCTGCCCTTTGTCTCATTATGTTTTTCATTTGATTTCCCTTTACTACGACACTCGGCTGCGAAATGTCCCACACAATTGCAATTATAGCATTTGGGAGGTTGTGTCTGCTTGGTTTGTTTATTACTGAAGTGTCTGTTGTCATTCTGCTGCCGGTTGGAGTTCGAAGATCGATTACTGTGCATCGCTGTGTCGTTCGTAGATTGATTGCTGTACAGTGCCGAATTGATGTTTGCGGAACGGGGTTGGCTTGAACTGGACATCACATCTTGCATAATTTGATTTTGATTGAGTCAGCTGTAATCGGCGTCCCCGAGCTCTCTAAACCCATTGTCATGGGCTTGTATTCTTCTGGTAGACCGGCTAGCAGTAAAGTTCCTACCCACTCGTCTGATATTTCAAACTTGATGTCATGTAGACGCTGAGACGTTGACGTGATGTCATTAATATACTCTTCAACCGATTTGCAGTTGTCCAGACGTGTCAAAATTAATTGACGCAACAATCCTACCTTCCTAGTAAGTCAAGAATCTTCAAATAGTGTCTGAATCGTGTCCCAGGCGTGCTTTGAAGTTTCACATTTCTCGATGTGGTGATTTAATTCTTTTTCCACTAACAATGAAATTTTTGACAGCGCCTTGCGATTTTTGTCTTTCGCCTCTTCTGCCTAGACAGTTCCTTGGACGACATCCCACTGGTTGTCCAAACTCAGTTACGCTTTCATGTGGAATTTCCACGACGCATAATTCTCTCTGCCTCTGAGTTTTTCGACAAAGGACAATGCGTTAGATGCCATGACGCTTTCCCGACGCAGCTGTTATCGTACGGTGCAAAATTTTAATAACATTCGCGTTCCTGGCTGAGCCTACTCTCGATCAGCACCTGTTAACTCATCTGGGCCCATAACCTATGTTAATTATGAATGGGGTTTGAAATAACGATGTGTTGGTTAATTCAGTAGCTGATAGTAATTGCACTCGTCTTAACACCACTACATTCTGTCTACGTGTTGACATCGAACTAAACCAACCAAAAGACTCAAAATGGAGGCTGGGGAGTACTGAACTAGTCAAATGACACTCTGAAACTATTTACAATACTCAAAAATTACAAAGTGAATCTCAATTTTAAATGTAGAATTTTGTAGTGACAAGTGTATAACTTATTATTTACTAATTATTTATGGATCTGTGGAACCCTTGAATTTAAAATGTAGATCAGCATTCCTAAATGGCTTCACACATTCTTGCTGTGCTGCTTTACACAATGTAGTGATGGCTGTATTATTTCACATTTTGTATGTATTCAAACATTAGTATTTAGAATACCAAACAACCATTCCGCTGAATGGTGATGTAAACTAGTGTACACTGAAGTAGAAATTCCAGATTTATTCTTAATACTTAAATAATGAATGCCAACTTACTATTCTGACTAAAATACACACTAGTGGACTTTTCATCCAGATTAATTAAAAATATTTCTACAGATGAGAAAATTATATTAAAATATATGTATGAACGTATTTTCATGGTTGCAACATTCTTTCACTAAGTTATGTTGGCAGGTTGACATATGTCAGTTCTAGAAATCCTATTAATGCTCGCCCCAGATTTTTAGCACCTAATTATTTTAACCTTTAAGTCTTAATATTTGCCTGCACATTTGAAATTACTTTGTTGCAGTTTCTTTTAGCTTGTAAGATTGTCATGTTGCAGCCTTTATTTGGTAACCAATAATTACTTTTCAAATTACCATCTATGTATATTTTCAATATATAACTGCGTCACACAACTTTAACTTTTACCAAACTCAAGTGTCTAATCAGTACTACCAATCTCGTGCACTGACTTTGTAAAGTGTAATCACAAATAATCACGAGAGAGATAGGTAAGTAATTATGAGATTTTTAAATGTTTGTTGCAATGGGAGTTTACAATTAAATTTTATTGGATTGTGGACATACGCAATTGCCCATGTTTAGCTGATCATACCTGTGTTGAATTGCAAAGTACGAAAATGAACAAGAAAAAAAAAAACAAATATAAAACGCACACAAAAATATAAAAAAAAATCCCAGAGGAATTCTGTCAAATTTTTTTTACCACATTGAATTGCTCCACTTTATTGTTGTCTACATTGTGAATAAGACTCTGTGCATGTGCTGCCAAGTACTCCCAAGCTTTGCAAATATGAATAAACAAAACAATCTGGAACAAGAATTGATTCTCCAATTTTTAGACCATTGCAGAATTAACCTAATGACGAGCAGTTTTTATGTACCGGTACTTCAAAAACGTGACTTGGCCCATTTTATTTGTCTCTTTCTAACCTTGTTATTATTGTAGAAATCTCTGTCTTCTGATATCGTATATTTGATTGCTTTTTGTATGCTAATGGAGAGTTCAGACATTTTGCTGTATAAATGTTTCTTCTGAACTGCATACCCAAGAGATGTATTCTCACTAACAACAATAATGTTCTTCCTGTAATTGTGAAGCAGATGGTTGCTACACGCTGTCTTTTCAACACTTAATATTGTGGTATGGCCTAGCTTTAAGAATTTTTTATACTTGCTACTATCTCCATCGGCTATAAGTATTGCATACTTTAGGTTGTATATTTCTTTGCTGTTTTTAATCATTCTACTATTATTCTGGGGCTTCCATGCTACTTGAGATACTTGCATGGTATGGGGAGAAGTACTTTCGCGCAAACACGACAGAGCTTCTTTGCAACCATCACAAAGAAAACTTTCGTAGTGCGGTATCCTTAATGCAGCTACTCCAGCTAGTGCTTCATATTTCAATCTGTAGCTGCGTTTGCTCAAACGTTCATTAAAAACAACAGTAATAAGTAGAATATTGTTCTCAACAACTTCATCATTGACACTCGGTAGTGCAGCTTCTTAAGTTTTTTCTATAGCTGTTATTTCCCACCTATCACAGATCGTCATGTGATTTGTAGTAAGTTACTGGTGCAATGCAAGGTACATCTACTGCTCCGCAGAATTCTTCTAAATGAGAATAATTGGCCCCAATGCCCAAAATTCCAGAAACAGTCCTTGAATTAACATCCATAACTGAATTGTCGTCTATGTTACATACAGAGACTAATATTTTAACACTGTAAATAACACACATAAAATTAAATAAAGATACAAAACCTTTTTAAATTTCTTTTTGTACATGCATATTTGCAAGAATACACCCAAATGCTACACTGGAAAAATTTATTTGAACATTTAGTACTCCGATGATAAGGAATGTTAAGAAAGTAAGTATGAAAAAATAGTTTTCCATATATAAATGCTATAGTACCTATATGTTTTCAGTGAATATTCAAATATATATAGATGTTATCCAATTGTATAGTTAAAATACAATTCATTTTCTCTATTTACAAGCTGAAGCAGCATGGCAAGCATTTTATACTATGTATGAGTTAAAAACTTCCAATACTATTTAGGAAGTTATTTTACAGTGTAGATAGTGCTGGCTTGCTTTTTTGAGGATATTCAAAAAGTACACTATGTCCACAAATCTAACACCATATAGCACATACCGTATTCAGTTTTGTCTACTTGATTGCAAGGTACTTTGTCACTAATCTTTACTTTGTTAGGGTGTGAAGATATTGGAGTAGACTGCTGTTGAACCTACAGATTTTCTACTAAATTTGTCAGAGTTTTTGAACTTTCCAGTACATGGTTTGGCTAAAAGAAAGTTTTAAAAGGATACATAAATGCACAGTGTTTGCTGTTATTCTTCATTAACAGAAGCCTTGCATAACCAAAAACACTTCTTATGTGAATTTATAAAAGTAGTTGTTTTTGTACCTCCAAAAGAAACAGTTGCAGTGGTTGTTTAAACAGTGGAATAAAATAATATGTGAAAATAAGTACATTCATAATAGCTGTTGCTACATGCTTTCTTAAAATAATCATAAAAGTAAATTGTTTCTTAAGTTCACATAGTTTTTTTAAATGCAGTGTTATAGAAAAGACTCGCAGCTCTTCCAACATAAAAGAGTTTTGTGAAATGAGGCAGTAAGATAAATTGCTGGTTCCATCCACGAAAGGAAAAGCAGAATGATGATCGTTGTCAAAACTAAACTTGTGACAGTAACCCTGAATTATAACCGGTTTTTATATGAAATAATATTTGTCTGCAATAATTTTTTAAAATGCAAGCTTTCGTAGTTGTCTTTCATTAACTTTGAGTATTTAGTGTTCAATATATGTATAAACATGTTCACATTTTTTACTATTTTAACTTGATTTATGTATATTTCTTATAAACTAGCTTATCAGCATACTTGGGAAAGTTAATCAAAAAAACTAACTGATTAAAGATAAAGTTAATCTCTTAAACTATTAACTGATTTAAGTTAAAAGTTAATTTCTTGGAAAGTTAACTGATTAAAGTTAAAAGAAAACTAACTGATTAAAAGTTAAAAGAGAGACAACATATTTCTATGGACAAAAATATTGACATTTTATTTACACACACTTGAAAGTCAAATTACAGCTGTTTCCATCACTTTCCACTTCTTCAAAAATAGATGCATTTCCTGGCCACTTTGACATGTTCAAAGTTACTAAAATCGCAACAATAAACTTTTACACACTCAACATGATGATGCAACAAACCTGCAAATAAAATGTAATTATTGAGGTGAGACTCGTGGCGCACGCGTGTTACTGCGAGAATAACGTTCTATTGTTCTTTAGTGACTTCTCTTTGTATCTATCTGCTGATCTTGACGGTGGTGCCACCTGTGATCTGGCCGACTAACTTAACGATCCCACGCGTGTCTTTTCAGTTCAGTACAACATGCGACCAACAGGTAGTGTTCGTGCTGCTTTACTGCTCTGTGTAAGGTTTGTGTATCATAACAAAAATACTGTTTGCCATGTTAACATTATTTGTCGTAATTTTAAGCCTCATCGTAGTGCAATAAATGGCTTTCCGGTTTTCAGAAACTAACTCATTGGTTTATTAATCATTAACCAATAATCTTAATGATTAAAAGTTAAAGTTTATGTGTTTAGAAAGGAACGATTAAGTTAAAAAGTTAACCAGATTATTAACTATTAATCTTAATCGATAGTTTCTTAATAATTAATTCTAAGTCTGCTTATCAGTATGTAGCATAAATATTGCTGTATACAGTTCATTCCCTTTACTTTTGTATTATTTACCAAGTTGATAAAAAGTGTCCGTGCTGATTAGTTACTAAGACTAACAAAGACTTTTTAAACGTCATAATTTTATATGTTTTAATACAAATTTCAGTTCCATCATTTTTCAAACGGTCGTAACATTACGGTATAAAATGGCTGATATTTTTAATTGACGTATTCCGAAAAAATTAATACAACCTAGTGTTCAAGCTCAGACAATGAGGTAGGTTATGGCTTGTGTTCACTAAAGTTTGCACGTGTCGAGACCTCACTGCATTATAGAAATCTATTATAATAGGACATACTGTAAATTATTGAAAATATACTGCACCCAGCAGCGTACATGTCTACACTGTTTTATTCTAACCAATAGTATTTTGTTGAAAAAAAAATTGCTAGCATTTTAAACCCAGCACACATTAATCAGTTGTAATCAGCAACCCAGATATTCCAATGTAACTATACTTAAAACACAAATAATTATGAAAATAATTCTTAAATAACAGTTAAATATTTTGATACCTAGGCTATTGATTAAAATGAGAATAGTTATTATAGATAAGTTAACTTTTGCAACCTATTATTTAAAATTTTATTTGCATAATATATTTAAACATTTACAACCACACTGTCAAGGTTGGAACAGAGTGAGAATGTTATTTTAATTAATGCAAGTGTATGGCCTATCTGCTGTTGCCCACCTGCTCGCTGACCTTACTAACTAACCTTGGGAATCTCACACCTAGCCCACCCTCTGGCAGTCCGTGCAAACTCATCCCATCCCTCGGATAACTGCAGGCAGAGGCGACAACCTTTGTGCGACCATAACTGCACCTGCTGTTGGCTGCTACCTCTCTTCTTGTAGCTGCATACAGTTGCTACTCACACTACCGCACTACACATCAACTTCCTGAAGACAGTCCACATAATGGAAGCACCTCCCACACACTGAATAATGTGTAAATTTTGTTTTTCGTTTATAGATTCTGAGAATTATAAAGCGACGACATAAGTGTTTCTATATATAATTTTAGTCAAAATTGTCTATTCTGTGCCTCTCTACTTTTTCTTTTTGACAGTGCGTACAAGTGAGCCAAAAAACTGCAGTGTAAAAACCTAATAACAGGAATTTTTTTACGTATGTTTCCAAAGCTAAAAATAAAAAATAAAAATGCAGAAGCCTTCATTCACCGATTAACTAATGCGACAAAAATTTTGAGTTTCTATTTGCACAGGGAAGGCATTGATCTACAAACAAAAAACACTCTGTAAATGCATCTACAACACCTCCTGTATAGAGGCTGTTAAGGAATTTTTTAAGATTTGTTTGTGTAGGCTACTTAGGAATTGGCTACAGCTAAACTTAGCTTGTTTTTTTCTTATATTGTTTTTCTTGCCTCACTCTTGGTTTTTGGGACAACATAGCCCTTAGTGACATACATCCACAGTATTCTACTACATTGTTTAATGATGTAGGTCATTCAGGATAAAGTGAGCAAAAAAATTTAACCATTGAAAAATATCACTAACCGTTTCTGCATGTAATTCAACATATTAACTCCAGTTGCCATACTGCTTGTATGGTTGGCAGCAAAACTACGCAATATAATTTCGCGAGTTTTTCTACTTTAACACAACATTACCTAAACAAAATCAACCGAAATCAACAAAATTGTATTTTATATAATTAATAAACTTTTTTTTACTTACTCTTACGCTGCTGGATAAAAAATTTTAAGTTTTGCTAAGAAAGTGTAAAAAAGAATTTCAACAAATCTTTTCATTTTTTTGTAAATAATTTATTTTTAATTAATGTTAAGCGAGAAAACACCATACTGTTGCGTGTTGGCCGGGCAGCAGGCACATTACATCATGCTGGGTGGTCAGCCCTGTGAGTCAACCAGTGATGTCATGGGTTTACGCAGCTATGTCGCATCTCCCGAGAGACACCACTGGGTTTCCCCGATGACGCCAGTGCAAATACGTGACTATCAACAAGTACGACCGAGGTAATGTCTATTTTTAGACCTCAGGTCACCGTATTTCGTCAGCCATTGACGCCACTGAAGGGGCCGTATAAAAGCATCGGAACTGCGCAACATGAGTCAGTCTAGTATTGCAGAGTCTTGTGCGGAGTCGGGAGGTGAGAGTCTTGTGGAGTCTTAGTAGTGAGTCGTGAAGATGAAGTGAGACCGAGAGTCGTGTGAGGCAGCGCCCTTAGGGGCGGCATTGCCACCGGGACGACGATGGACGTCATGAGAAGTGACGGGCCGAGAGAAGACGCTGACAGCGGCGCAGAACTGAGGACCCAGCGCCTTGGGGGCGGTAACACGGCGGCGTCGAGGCTGATGTAACATCGACGGAGCTGATGAGGTGTCGCGTCTTGAGGATGCCAACATGGCGGCAGTAGTCGGTGTCAAGTCTGAGTAACATCAGCCCCCTGCAGAAAGGACAGACAACACTAAGGTGTTGTGTGTCGGCACGACTGAGCTGACGAGGTATGGCGTCTCGAGGATGACAGCACGACAGCAGTGGTCTGTGTCAAGGCTGTGTGACGCCAGCGGGCTGCAGGAAGGACCAACAACACTTGTGGTGTTGTGTTGGAGTGCTGCAGAGGTGGTGAGTTGTGGAGAACAACACTGACTGTGTTGTGTGGAGGAGGGCAGCAACTGGTGACTTGAGGAGACTGTCTACCTGGTGATTCAAGAGAAGAAGTGCTTCGAGAGTTCGCTATTGGTCCTGCTCGGAGGAGGTGCTAAGCTTGTGCAGAGAGGTTGGTGAGGGCATCTTGGTGATGTCAGGAAAACATCTTGGTGATGTCAGGAAAACATCTTGGTGATGTCAGGAAAACATCTTGGTGATGTCAGGAAGACATCTTGGTGATGTCAGGAAGACATCTTGGTGATGTCAGGAAGATGTCTTGGTGATGTCAGGAAGACGTCTTGGTGACGTCGGAGTCTACTGCGAGGCTACAGGCACATACTCGGAGCAGCACTGGGTGAGGCAAGAGGACTTCTGCTGCGGGTCGATAGATGGAGGAGGAGGTGGGTGACGGGAGTCGAACCGAAGAGCTCAAGAGTGAAGACAGAGGTGCACTCTGGGTGTTGCACTGTACATGGTGAGCCATCCTCCCTTAGGACTGTTAAGGTTGTATATTATCACTATTTGAGTAACTGTTGATTGGATCTATGACTGAACTTTTATTGTGATTTGTACTGTTAAGTTAATTAATGGTAAATATTCTTGTGCTTTAATTGTCTAAATTAATTAACGTTCTGTGGCACAGTAGTAATTGTGTGTATAACTAATTGTGTTGTGAGAGTTATAGTTGATTACTTTTTTTGTGTATTTCGTAGCTTTGTTAGCTATTAAATCCAGTACTTAATTTAACTCTTTTATTTTTAATTATAAAAAATCTATCCCAAAAGAACTCATGATTATTGCCCACATGAAAAGTTTGTGTTCTCCAAACTTGTAACAGTACATAGTGTTTACAGAGTCATTTAATTCAGTGTTCGACTAAAGTCGATTGTTGCAGTTAAGAAATATTTTGTATATTCTACTATAGTCGAACGTCGCAGTTAAGGAGTTAAACTGTATCAATTTGTACTGCCTGCTTAATTTATCTTACATGCGCTGCCATTAAGTGACGTGTACAGAGAGGTTATACTTGCTCCGTCGTTAGCCGTTACGTGCAGAAAGATATGAATTTGCTGAAAATATAACATAAGCAGGGCTTTTTTGAGTAGTCACTTTATCCCGAACCGCCTATAGGAGACACTGTAGCCACTGTATCTTCACCTTCCAGTAACAAGCACACTTTCTTCAAGTTCTATCATATTTCCCATCCATTCTTGTTAATACGTAATCAGTACATGGAAACTCTAGTATATCTTAGGTATCGTACGGTTAATATCCTGTTGTTTCATGCATGGTGTCCCCAACATAGTAAAACAATATTGTAAATAATAAAATTCTACACTTCTGAATATACTGTTGTCAACTTATAGTCACTTCTGTCCACATACACGTAAGGGATGAGCATGATCCAACCATGAAACTTGTCACAGTAGTGTTAGTTCCACAAACTTCCTGACATCTTGTGTATCTATTTAAATTTTCAGTGTCTTGTATATCCATGTTACTTGTTGGAGGACACAGAATGTTTGAATATGAAACGAAAGCCGTAGTTAATGGTTTTTTTATTGCTGTAAACTTTTCTCTGTTACAAAAATTTGAATTATGCTCTGTTAATGTAACCAAAAATAGTCCATATAAAAAATATTTTGATCACAATACTCCATAGCATAAACACCTGGAATACAGCCCAATGATGCTCGATATTCAGGCTTTGAATCCTTTAAAATTAGCTTTGTATACAACTTTCGCTGTAAGTTTTTATTTAGTTTTATAATCTGCCTGCCAGTTAACTTTAAGGCAAGTAAGCAACAGTAAAAAGAGCCACACCTGCATGAAGTTTACGTGTAGGAACCCTTTGAAATATTTTGTAAAAACACGTAAATTTCTATAATTTGTTCAGTAGGGTCATTATTTTCAGAAGTATTAATTTTTTCATTTTGCATATGTGCTGTTAGCAAAATAGGTAGAACTGTATACAATTTATTTATTAATTTATACCTCTACAAAAATTATCTAAATTTTACTGAACATAAAATAATATTTTCTATGGCAACTATGTTTATATTATTATAAACACTTTCAAATGGTGAGAGAAGCTGAAAGTCCATAGAAAACTCACAGTTTAGCTTAAAACTTCAACAATTTTATATGTAAATTCTTCACACTAACATTAATTGTACGTGTGATTGTAACCATGGAATTACTACCTTAAAGTATTTCCAAGCAAGTCTTCTGGAACTAACAGGCTGTTCCCATTTAACATTAATTTGTGGTTTTGATAGTTGACTGCTCAGTAGAAAGTTTCTAATTTGATTTAGTTTTGAAAGTGATATTTGAGATGTAACATATTCATTTAACTTATTTTCCTCTGAACAATCAACAGAAGTACCGTAATAAGTTTTGTTGACAAGAAATGTATAATATTCGTGGTCTCAATTTCCAATCGGTGAATTTAAATTTTCATATTAAAAAAAATTGTTTCTATGAGTGCTAAAAATGCAGCATTTATTTAAGAGTTTGTTTTTTTCCTAATGATTGGTGTGTTTGTGCACTTGGTTTTTGGATATTGGTAGTTACTTAGTGACAATATTTACTGTACATTTTCAGCTGGGAAAGTTTGATTTGAGCCCCGTCAGCTGATACTAATAGGATTTAATAATATTTTTTTCTAAATATACATACTAATACAGAAAAATCTTAAATCTAAATATTAGGTGTATATACATGGTTTTATGACGGTTACTTCAATGGTGTAGGTTAATACTTACATGCACCCACTACACGTGTGTGTTTATATATATATATATAAACAGGAGAACAGTTGAGTCTTACTAACCTCAGTAAATTGAGACCAAGGCTTGTTTGTATTACCAAATTTTCGGAACAACCAATGTTCTTCATGTAATTCACAAAGAAGCAGAAAATTAAGAAAATCAAGAATGCATTAAATTCCTATATGATAAATTATAACTGGGCCAAATCTGACATTGGCAAGGTCTGGCATCAGGAACTGGTGTGAGAGAGAGAAAGAGAGAAAGAGAGAAGGGGGGGTGTCTGAGTGTGTGTCTGTGTCTGGCTGTGCGAGTCTGTGTGTCAGTGCATGTGTCTTTGTATGTGTGTCTGTGCGTCAGTGCATGTGTCCTTGTATGTGTGTCTGTGCATGTCCTCTTGTGTGTCGGTCTGTGAGGGTCTGTCTGCATGTGTATTCTGTGCCTGTGTGTGTCATGTGTCTGTGACTGTGGGTCTTGTCTGTGTCTGTGTCTGGATCTGGTCTGGCCGAGCTAAAATTTTTATGGCCATTTATGTGTGCAAGTTTGCAAATTATACAGTGCTATAAATAAATAGTATTGTTTTAAGTGTAGCACTTTGTCATTTCATTTTTATAATGAATAGACTGATTAAAATTGTGTTTATTATGTATCATTATGTTTGTTTTACCTCTCATACTAGTTTGGTCTGTCTGGATGTTCAGATTAACAGGAGATTAATATACTTAAAATCTTTTGTTGTGTTTACTCATTACTTTTAGATGTGTGGTACATTGTTTCTGAGTAATGTTTGGCTAAATGTATTTCACTGAAGCTTTACACAGTTTAGTATACTAAAGTATAGTTTAACACTAAATGAAAAAATACTAGTTTATTACTAGGTGCTGTGGTATTATACATATTATAATAAGATATTCCATATAAAAATTAAATGTACGCATGTTTACCATCTCATGAAATGGTAACAGTTATGTTAAAAGTATAAAATACAGTTTCATTAAATTATACAATGCATTCTTATTATTCACTGTCCAAAATTCAGTTTGTTTGCTCAGGCTTCAGTTTAATATACACCTTAATATAAAAAAAGATTATCTATTGACAAGTTTTTTAGTTTATTCTTGAATTTGCTTAAATGGAACAGCTTTGTTTCATGTAGACAGTACTTGAAGATATTTGTCAAAAAAATATTTCAGTTATTAGTGTGTGAACAAACTGCATCTAATCAATATGCAAAATTATTTAAATTAAATTGACCACTTAATAAAAAAGACAGCAAAGTTTTATTTATTAATTTAGATATTTCTTTAGAGGCATTATATTATGTTCAAGTGTATAGTTTACATTCTGACCAGATAATTCATAAATGTTACGTTAATATTGTTTTTGAGTCTGGAATGGTTAGCAAAAATAAAATGATAATCGTAAAGGTTTATAAAGAATATTGCACTAAAAAGCAAAGTGAATAATAATTAATTCTATAAATGGTACTAAGCATCAATTTCACCTGAAAGCAAAAACCTGTAAATAATTAATATACATAATTACTTTTTTTAAACTGTGGTTTGTGTAGTTACTTGCAGTCTGTTCATAAACATTTCTAAGTTTGGCTAGTCTTTATATAGCAATGTGACCCTGCTCTAACACACAATGTGAACCATTATTTACTTACATATTATCTGTGGGAATAGTGGGCATTCATTATAGTTCATTATACAATAGTTTTAAAGTAACAGAGAGTAGTGATGTTAAGACTACTATGAGAATACTATTGTTGAAATCTTTTGATTTCAAATATCAGGGAGGCGTGAAATGGAAGGCCAAATATCGGCAACTAATTCTACTGTTATTTGTATACCTTTCAATTAAACAAAATAAAGAGGTACCACACAAATCTAAACTAAAGAAAATATTTCCTTTATTTTAAATGTTTTACATGTTAATTTAGTTTCCCTAATATTTATCCTTCAGTTTATAATGACATTATCTGTCATATGTAAAAATATTAACTGGTTTACTTCAATCACCCCTAGGTTTTCCTTATGTTTTACAAATGACTATGTTGTTAGATCTTTTGTCAGTACATCTGCATTCTGCTGTTCAGAAGATATGTACTTCAATGCAGTCACATTATTTTGACACAGATTTTTCATAAAAGTTATGCACATACAGTATTTTAAACATAATTGTTCCCAATTGTCTGAGATACATACAAATTACCAATTGGCCTCAAAGATGTTTACTGGTGTACTGAGGTTAACACTTTTCTCCTCAAGCAACTACATAAACTAAATGTGTTCTAAAGTAGCTAGAACCATTGTAACAAATTTTTCTTCCGTTGTTCATATTGGCACTGTTGGTTGTTACAGAGTTTTGCAGAAAATCAGAGAACACCACCTCCATAAATTTCAAAGCCTTCAGGTCTGTTTGCAAATTCAGCATGAACATAGCCAAGTTACAGTACTTCAGTGTCTCCTGAGCACATTCTATAATACCCATCCAGTGTTTATCAGTAGCATTTAACTTATTAAATTTAACAGCTCAAATAACTGGTCTGGTGGTTGTACTATGCAGATTATATTATATTGTATGTATGTATGTATGTATGTATGTATGTATGTATGTATGTATGTATGTATGTATGTATGTATGTATGTGTATGTATATATATATATATATATATATATATATATATAATACACACTAAGTTGGGTTCCAAAGGTTTAATAGTGCAAGGCCTTAAAAACTTTTCTCTGCCTTCTGATGAAACTGAACGTTGTTATTCCTAGTGCTTGGTCATCTTTTCACCAAATTTTCAAACAGGAGTATTATAAGTCCTAGAACATTTTATTTTACTGCTTAAGAAAGATATTACATGGAAAGATGCTCAAAATGGCATTTTTAAAAAATCAGAATAGGTTTTCTGAAGTACCAACAATCCTTGTTTTATTTTAATCAACAAGTTATATTAAATACAGCTGATTATTTACTTGGCAGTGTGAGCTCTCTTGCATACAGTATTCAGAGAATTCTAAATGAAAAATTATATATGGCTCCAGTATGATTACAGCCATTAAAAAAATTTTTCAATAAAAAATAACATAGACATTAAAAAAATCTACTCTGAAAGAAACACTATAAAGCAAAAATTAATTGTTATTTTAAGACTGCTTGGAATACAATCAATTTATTAGGACAGTAACATGCAATTATTGTTATTTTTGGAGTCCGTGCCAGCCAAGGTTAACAAATGTGTTACGAAGTAGCGAAGATATACATTCTAATGTAATGAAATTTAATGTTTACTGCAACTGAACATTTCTTAATTGGTGCAAAGACAGCAGCCCCACTGCATTGAAATGCACAGGGTACAGCAGCATGCATATATGGTGGAAGTGGGAGGGGAGCACCTGGTTCAATTATGTACTGCTACATTATTGAATTAGCATAAGTTTAAAATTTATTTTTTCTATTTTAGAAAATTTCATGAAATTTTTTAAAATCTTGGCTGACACAGACTCTAAAAATAACAATAATTGTATATTACTGTCGTAATAAGTTGAATGTATTCTAAGCTGTCTAAAAAAAAAATCATTATTTTTTACATTTTTGTGCTTTTATTTCAGAGTAGATTTTTGAATTTTATTTTTTTTACGGAGTTCTGGTGCCCACCTTCTGCATTCATGCTGTCTGTTGTTAAGAAATTCTGTTGTGCCTTCGCAGTCCAAGTCAGTCCAGAAAGTCCTAGACCATAGTTAGGTACCTACCTAACCTTGGATTGTCATAAACCTTCCAGTATCTTAACCATTATAATTTTGTATTCAATTTTACCTGGCGGGGTTGGTCCCTGGATTTTTGCATGTAAAATTGTGCCAAACAATGCTGCTGGTCAGTAGGTTTTCTGTCGGATTTCCTGTTTCCAGCACACCCTTTCATTCCGGCACTGCTTCATACTAGCCTCATGTCACCCCTCACCAGTGCTAAAGACCTCAATGTCGAGCGCTGACTAAAATCTCTCGCTCGCTCCTATTTGATTTTGAGGAGATACTTGGTGTATCTTCGAAACCCGAGGGTCAATGCCAATAAAATTAAAATGGGACTTACTTGTAAATATTCACTTTCCAACAAGAAACTAATTTTCAAAATTTATGAGCTTTAGCGCGAGTGAAGATAGGTAGGGACCTAAAACATTTTAGTTTTCCTTTGGAAACTAACTAGGCTTCAGAAAACTTAAAAGTGCCTGCAGTGTTCAAAATTGCCTTTAGGGGCGGCGGGAAGTTCTGTGGTAACAAACATAAAAAAAAATTCAACCTAATTGATAACCTGAAGTCTGTTAAAAAAGACTCTTGTCATACATAGAGGAAAATGTTACGTACTTACCTGTTCCAAGCCCAACGTTTGTCGAAGGCGTTGAGTACCCTACTAGTGCTCTACATGCTAGTCTGAACTATCACCAGTACTCGTACGTATATCTGGACTCGCAAGTTACCGATTGCGTGATCTACACAACACTTGCTATCTTGTAGCCTGTCTCTCCAGTCAGTCCTGCCAACCATAGCAACCGTCATTGCCTGTCATTATATACACTTAACTATTTACACAACACACTTCCATGTCATTCTGTACACACAACTATTTACATAGCACCTACCACACGACACCTCCCGCTTTAAGTTTATAGCATGTAATCTTGTAGCCTGGTGGGCACTTTCCTCGCCGGCTCGACCGTCTTGTTTGCTGCAGGTCGTCCAATTCAATATGCAATCCTTGTTCTGGGTCTGGCCTCTGAGGTTACTCAAATCCTCTGAAGGGTGGCTGTGCTGGTCTGGTGTTGATGCCCGGACTGGTGGCTGTTCTCCCAACTGCGATAGGCCGTCATTTTGCCTGGGATGGTGTTGGCCTGTGTAACCCCACTGGTCATAGCTCCTCCATGGTCTGGCAACCGACTGCCATCAGTCCTCCCAGAACTCTTCCCCTAGTCGACAAGCCTTACCTTAAGTGGTTGTACTGATTCCCTGCTGAGCAGTTGGTCCACATGATGTGTGTATGTGTGGCCATCTCCGTCCTTAACTGTATAGGTTACTGGCCCCTGTTTTGCTACAATGCTCCCTGCAATTCATTTCTGTGCACCTCTGTAAACACGGAGAAACACCTGCTGCCCCACTGCCAGGTGTTGAATTGTTTTGTTATTTGTGTCCAAGGGCTCCTTCCACTCCACATTGATGTTACGGGGTATTTGGTAAAGTGCCGTTCTTAATGGTCGTACCATAAGGAGTTCTGCTGGGGTTTTTGTCGAGTCTCCAGTCGGTGTTGTGCGTAGCGCCAACAGCAATCTTGCCACTCGCGTCTGCCAGTCTCCTACGGCCATCTTCTTCAGCTTACACATATCTATTTGCACCATGCGCTCAGCTTTCCCATTTGTGGCTGGGTGGAACGGTGGTGCTCTTATAAGGGACACTCCATTTTTCTTCAAAAACTCCCCATTTCCCAGGACACAAATGCTGCTCTATTGTCTGATATCAAGTAGTGAAGTATCCCATGGCAACTAAAAATCTCTCTCAATGCCTGAACAATTTCTCTCAATGACATGCCACACATTTCCTTCACTTCTGGCCATTTTGAGTGTGCATTTACTAAAATGAGAAAGACCTGTCCTTGAAATGGTCTCAAGAAGTCAATATGTAACCTTACCCAAGGCTCCATTACCACTGGCCAATTTACCTCCTTTACCTTGGGTGGATTGGCTCATTGCTGCTGGCACTCTGGGCACTGTCGCACTATCAGCTCGATGTCCCTGTCCATTCCTGGCCACCACAACTACTGGCTATCATTTTAGATTTCACAATGCCATAATGTGCCGCATGCAGTATTTCTAATAGTTCCTTCCTCCGTGCTTCGGGAATGACCAGTCTGTTGTCCCACAGTATGCAGCCTTTGTGTAGGGATAATTCTTCCCTTCTGTCCCAGTATGGTTGCTATTCCTCCAGGCCCTTCACGTCTTCCTGCCATCACTGATACATGTGATGTTGTACTTGGCACAGAATCGGATCAGACAATGTGAGCTGGGATAGCGCACCTGCGTTAATTGGCGGGTTGGGCATATATTCTATCATGAGCACATCGCTCACTGTATGTACCTGCACATTCTCCGTTGATACGGGCAGTCTGCTGAGCGCATCTGCATGACTTACCTTGACTCCCAGCTTGTAAACAATTAGGTACTCAAACATCAAGAGCCACAGGCACCATCGCAAAAGGCGTGGAGAAATGACGTCTGGTGTTTGTCTCTTGGAATCGAGTAGTCGTAGCAATGGCTAGTGGTCAGTAACGATCACAAAAGGTCGGGATGTTACATATTGTCTAAATTTGGTTACACCAAACATAACTGCTAGTGCTTCCTTGTCTAGCTGTGAGTAATTCCGCTCGTGTTTCTGAAGGGTGCGCGATCCGAAAGCCACAGGAGCTTCACTGCCATCCTCTCTAGTGTGGTCTAATACTGCACCTACCTCACATTCAGATGTATCACATGTTAACATGAGGGGTTTATTCAGATCATAGTGCCCAAGCACTTGCTTGGACTGAATGAGTTATTTTGCCTTACAAAATGCAGCAGAATGTGTCTGTGTCCAATCCCACTCTGCCCCCTTGTCCAGCAGCCGATGTAACTGTCCAAGACTGCCACTTTATTTGCCAGATACCTCTCATAGAAGTTCAACAGACCAAGAAATGCCTGCAGTTCCTTCTTACTCCTCGGAATCGGTGCTTTCTGGATCGCTTCCACTTTTGCATCTGTAGGTTGGACTCCGACCCTATCAGTTCTGTACCCCAAGAATATTACAGATTAAGCTGCGAAAACCACTTTGCCTTCTTGAGCCGCAACCCTGCTTTATTTATTCTTGCCAATACCTCATGTACTCTACTCCAATGCTCCTGTGTATCTATCCCAGTGACCAAAATGTTGTCCAGTAAAACCACAGTACCTGGGGTCCCAGCAATAATAGAGTCGTTCTGAGTACGTTTGCCATACGTCTCACCCTGGAATGAACTCACAGAAAGCGGGAAACATCGCCATCGCAATAGCTTGTTTACGTTTCGTGCATGCCTGAGTCGGAAACCTCGTTTCCACTGTTACGTTCTTACCTGTTCCAATCCCAACATTTGTCGAAGGCGTCGAGTGGACCTATCCCACTTGTGCTCTACATGCCAGTCTGAATTACCGCCCGTACTGGTACGTACGTCTGAACTCGCGAGTTACTGATTGCACGATCTACACAACATTTGCCATCTTGCAGCCTGTCTCTCCAGTCAGTCCTGCCAGCCCTAGCAACCGTCATTGCCTGTCATTATATACACTTAACTATTTACAAAACACACTTCCATGTCATTCTGCACACAACTATTTACACAGCACCTACCACACTACAGAAATATTTTGTTCTGACAAGAAGAGCAGAGTAATTTTGTACTTTTATAGTAAAATTCCTGACTGGACTGAACTTGGACTGGATTGAAATGTGTTAACAGTAAAGTTTTCTATCCAGATTGACATGCAAACATGGATTGAATCTGTGTCTAGAGACATCTCTATGCAAAACATTGAACTACAGAACAAATGATTGTAAAAATTTCAAATGCAAATATTTGCTAGATATTTTGTTTTGAATTTATTCGTCGGAATATTTATTTTGATTTATTTGGCACTTGCAATAATTTTTTTATCATAAAACAGTTATTTAGCTGGCCCAGGACGATTCTAATCTTGTACATTACCAAAGAAACTGTTCAATATGGCGACAGCTTTGTTTTCGGTCAGTTCAGTCCAATGTGTGTTTAAAGTACACACTTCAATCCGGATTCTACAGTCCAGTCCACCTTGCCGACTGAACTCGATTACCCACTCCACTCCTACTTCAGTCCAGTAGGAACGTGTTTAAAGTAAAATTTTAATCAAGATTCTTCAGTCCACTCCTAGTTAGATCCTAATTGTGTTGTTACTCTAAACGTAGTAATTCAGTAATATTTAATTAATGTAGGGTTGGTGGGGGTAATTGTAAACATGTTTTGCAGTTTCTTAAAGTAATTTTTTTACAAAGCATAGGTATTAAGATAAATATCTATATTGTGATGTTCAGAAATAAATATGCACAACTGTTTCAGCACTTTCGTTTACTTCCATAATAAGTACAATTTCTTACAAGACGTTCTCCAAAACTTTTCTCCTCCTGATCATCTTGTTCTGCTGTCTTTTTTCGTGGTGCCAACACACACTGCTGCCAACCTTATAATTCTAATTATACCACACTCTTCCTCCTTAATTAAACACTTAAATTTTTAAACTATTTTTTTTTAAAACCAAGCACAAGTTCTAAGTAACTTATTCCTATTTCTAGTAACAATTTCAGTTACACAATTACATATTTTCTAAAGCTACCCTCTATATTATTATTTTTATAAATCTAATATTTGTCAGGTTCTTTTGCTTCGTTGCGGTTACCTCACTGCAGTTTCTGGTGTTGGTTTGTGACTACTTTGCTAATCAGAAACATCACACTCTAGTAACTCATCTGTATTCCTCAGTTTCGTTTTTGAACTATCAAAACCTAGGAATTGTTCCTCACCATCTTTTAAACCCTGATTTTCCCCATAGTCTTCCCTTCCAACTAGCCACTCATTCTCATAACTTCCTCCCCCATCTAACTTGGGACTTTGGGCAACCTTCTCAGTTTCTTGCCTGTGGGATTGCAAATGTGGTACTAATTTGTTTGGCTCATCCCCTGCCCTAACAATTTGGTTCAGGTGACGCTTCCACCTTTTTCTGTCAGTTGTTTCCACCACAAACATCACCTTACCTAACTTTTCAACAATAACTGCGGGAACCCACTGAACAGTTCTGGCCGTAAAGTATTTTACATAAACCTTTTGACCCACAGCAAATGTGTTTTGGTTACCAGGACTGCATTGCCTGTTTCCGTTCTACTGTGGTCTCCCTGCTCGGTAATAATACATCAAACCTTGTCCTCAGTTTGATTCCTAGATGCAGTTCAGCTGGGGAACATTCTACTGTAGCATGCGGCGTGGCACGGTACATTAACAAAAATTTTTGTATTGCTGTTGTTGAATTTCCACCAACCCACAGCTGTTTCTTAAAACTCGCCTTGAAAGTTTTAACTGCATTTTCGGCAGCTCCGTTTGAATGTGGTGTATACACCATGGTAGTAATGTGCCTTACTCCATTCTCCCGCATGAAAACTTTTGAAACTCCTCCGACATGAAGCTAGCTCTGTTATCTGTGACAATTACAATTGGTAAGCCCCAACTGCGAAAGTACTGTCTAAATACAGTGACAGTTTTCGAAGATGTAGTGTTGTCTATTTGGAACACATCCACCCATTTAGAATACACATCCAGAATGATTAAGAACATCTTGCCTTGTATGGATCTGCAAAAGTCTGCATGGAGTCGTTTGTTTGGTCCAGATGGCCATGTCCATGGACTCAGTTCTGCTTTTGGGGGATTCGGCTGCATCTGTCTACATGCCTCACACGACCTGACTTGAATTTCAAAGTCTTTATCTAGGGATGGCCACCAAAATAGGATCTTGCCAAACTCTTGGACTTCGCCATACCCATGTGGGTAGAATGCAAGTCTGACAATAACACACTGCGTAATTTCTAGGGAATCACTAACCTATGACCCCACATAAGGCAGTGTCCTACTACTGTCAACTCATTTTGTTTACCAACATAGGGTGCAAAGCATTTTCTGTTAACTCTAACTTAATCTTACTCTTATTATATAATCCTATTTTGTCAGTAAAAACTTCTGGATACTTAGAGGTTAGGTTTGTCACTAGACTGCTTTCTGAAACCAAATTGTGCATGCTAATAGTTAGCCCAAATGCTTTAATCCAAGTCCTTCCAAATAATGGCCTATCTCCCCATTTTTAATAGCATGAAGAGTTACTGCTCTTTCATTTACACCCATTTTAGCTATGACTTCGATAATACCAACACATTCAATAGTGTCATCTGAAAAGCTCCTTAAGTTATGTTCCGATTTCATTAATTGTATGTGTCTAAACTTCTGCTCATACAATTTCTCACTAATTGCAGAAACATTTGATCCACTATCTACTTCAATCACTAACAGTTCCTCATTGATCCTGACTTGTATTCTGAATGCTTCAGTGCTTGAATTACCCCGGCATGATTTTTCTTCAGGATCCTGCAACTGGAGCAAATTGTCAAATGTATCCTCGTCTCATACCTGTCTTTTGATTACCTGCCCTTGCACTTCGACGTTGCTTAAACCCTCTTCTGAATGATTTATAGAACTGCTGCTATTATCTTGAACCTGGACTTTTCTTTGTACCATGTTGTTTATTTTAGTCGCACTAGAACTTGAAGTTTTCATGCACATAACCTGCCAATGTCCTTGTACACCACACATTCTACAGTTGTAGGTTTTATACTTGCACTGGCTGGCTATATGGTTCTTTCTGCCACAAACAAAACATGACCTTGCTGGTTTGTGAGATGAAGCACCAGTTTTGTAGTTTTGTTTTGCTTGCTGACGTGCCTACGTGTAGTTAATTTCAAGGTCTTCGTTTTTGACCTGACTGGCACTAGTTAATTCCGACATTTCCCGACATGAGGATTCGAAGTCTGTTGCCAACTCTACAGCTTTCCCATACAATAAATTTGGCTCGCTTAGCAGACCTTTCTTGATACCTATGTCATTAACACCACATACCAGTTGATCTGGTATGTTTTCCTCTAGGTTTGCAAATTTACAGTTTAATGATTGCCGTTTCAAACTGGCAATGTACTCTGAAATTGATTCATTTTGCTTTTGTTTACGTTCCTTGAACTTGTACCTCTCTGTGACTTCCGAAGTTCTCGGCTTCAAATGATTTTGTAGGCACTTAACAATATCTTGTAACTTCAACTCCGACAGTTTCTTGGGAATACACAGGTCTCTTAACAACGTATATGCGTCATTATCCAGCAATGTTAACAATATAGGAACCTTCTTCTCTTCCTTAATTTCATTTGCTATGTACTACTGTTCGAACCGCTCACACCATATTTCCCAGTCATTATCCTTAAGCCTAAATTGTTCAAAGTTCCCAGCACTAACATACGATTTCACTTCACTCATTTTTAGTCCTCGGCCTTTGTCCACAGGTAGTACCTTGCTATACTTCTACCGCCCGGGTGAAAAAGCTCTCCACTCGTCGCCACATTGTAATGTTCAATAATAAATACGCGCAACTGTTTCAGCACTTTCATTTACGTCCATAATAAGTACAATTTCTTCCAAGACGTTCTCCAAAAACTTCTCTCCTCCTGATCATCTTATTCTGCTGTCTTTTTCGTGGTGCCAACACACACTGCTGCCAACCTTATAATTCTAACTATACCACATATATATTACCTAAATATATCACTTTTCTTTTGTCAGAATAATTACATACAAACACATAATTTAACCGATTTCATAATTTATTTCTCTATTTACAATTACCCTCACAAAGTGGGGATGATTGTAAACACCAAATTTTATATTATAGTAGAATGATGTATAGATGTGCATTGTCATGACAACCTAACCTGTACATCTTAACAGTTTAAACTTATGTTTACAATTAACCCAAATGATCCGAAAAATAATATAATAGTACAAATTCCCTTTGTTATCTTCAACTGTCGCATACACAAGGTTAGTAGGTTAACTTGTATGAGCTACTTACATGCATTTAGGCTATTAAAAAATTCACAGAGTTTCTTAATTGTCTTCAAGGACCCTACAGGCCTAGTTGTAATAGATTCTGCAAATATAAAACAGTAGAATTAGGAATTCCATTCACACATTTATCCTGTATCTGTTGAGCCTTCTTAACTTAACATTTTACCAGTATATGTTCCTGGCTTAAGCTATTTACAAAAAACAAAACAAACACATGCAATTCACTCCAAAATACAGTTTACAAAATTTCTATACACTGAGGAAATTTTATTTTAATATTGTGATGTCCTCCTCGAATGTCTGGTTTTGGAAGGACTTTCTTAATGTCTGCAACGGCAACTGAAGACTTATCTTGAATGGCTGGAAGAAAGAAATGTGACTTCCTTTTACGAAGAACATTAACCATGAAATCATTTCCATAGATTTCAGTAACCTGGCCTGCATAAAAACAATATCCTCGTTTTCTCTGAAACTTTACGAGGACCCAATCTTCAGGTTTTGCTGCTACTTCTTCTTTGAAGAACTCTTCTTCATTGTCAGTGTCTTCTTCTTCACTCCTATCTTCTTCATCTCCCAGTAAGATCTCAACATCTGACTCTGAATGTTCTTCTATTTTCCGTGCAGAGCTAGGCCTATCTCTCTTCTCCTGATTTTCATTCTTCTTTCCTTTTGTTTTTGACTGAGAGTTTCCTACAGCCTTTAAATTTTTTGCTATTTCAGCCTCTTTCAGCCGCTCACAGAACTTCACCATATTTTGCCTGTTTCAACCAGGTGTTTGGAGTTTTCGGTTCAGTATTTTTGTTTGCATCTACGAAAATTCTTCACTCATATTTTACTTGCAAAACTGTTGATCATATCCATAGGTTTTACCGGTGATTCATGTCTTACACATATCCTCAAATCAATGACTGTTGCATCAATGTCCTCTTCTGAAACTAAGCCTTCTCTTATTTCTGTAGAGATTGAAGATCTAGTTGAAAGGTTTTCGATAAGGTCATTTGTAACCATGTTGGGCCCAATGCTAGGTCTAGGGCTGGGCCTACCTGGTGAAGATTCTGATAAAACGTTGGCTGGAGACATTTCAGGCCTAAAACTACATTCTCCTCCTGTCTGTCCACATCTTTCATCTCTCATTTTCTTACTCTTTCCATAGATCCTTAAATCGTCAGCAGAAAAGTGTTCAGTGTCAAATTTAGACGAGTCTGATGGAAACAATCTGAAATCTGATAGATGACTGGGTAGTTTAGTAAGGTGATTGCTGCATCAACTATACGAAGACTGATGTGACTGGCATGTCCATCAAATATGAGAATTGCGTCTTGATGTAGCAGAGATGTGTTGTCCTGTAGCTCTTGAACATGTTGCACAAATACATTCATGAACCAGTTATAAAAAATAGGGTCTTCCATCCATCCATTTCTTGAAGTAGCATATGTTGTGCCAGGAAAAGCATCTTCTGATATCCACCGACCTTGCACTGCAGCACTCTTAAAAACAATTAAAGGTGGTAAAGTAGTGCCATCTGCTGAAATGCAAGCTAGAACCGTCGTGCTTTCCCTACCAGAACCTCCTGAAACTCTGATCAAAGGTTTTCCTTTTTCCCCGATCACCCTAAGTTTTGATTGATCACTATTAAATACTGATTCGTCAGCATTGAAAATAAATGCAGCTTTATTTGCATCATTTCCAATACCTCTGGTCTCATATTGAGAAACTAGATCATTTCTAGGTTATATTTCATACCTCATTTTTCTACTTGGTATGATTATCTCAAAATAAATTACTTTGTGGATTGGTTCCATTCTACATAACTCCATCCAAGTGTGGGGAAGGAAATAAAGGAGGAAAGAATTTCACTATTATAATTCATTCATTGTTGGTGAAAGATTAATTGTAGCACTTAATAAGAACTGTGACACAGAAAAACTTACGAGATAACCGTTCTGAATGACTACATTAAGAGGAGAGGGGAAAATAGCCTTTAGGCACATCTGTGGTAAGCCTGAAGCTATTGCCTGTACACCAACATCAAAAGTGTTACGTAACTCTAGGTGATGCGAGAGCTTGTAATGCATTGTGCCTCTGGGGAAGAGGTTCGTGTATCCACGACGTCCTGCATGATGGGGTTCGTCCTGTCATCTGCTTCACATCATCCCCCTCGCCATGGGAAACTGGCCCACGCGGGGATCACATAATCTTATAACCAGCTCCAAACAATGCCCTTCTCCCCATCCCATCCCTTTTTTTGAGTACCTACTAATTTAAATTTCTGCCTCGCTAGATGTTTGGTCGCGGTCTGGTCTGAGGATAAGTCTTCCCGTCCTTCCCTACAGCTCCCTTCATCTTGTCATCTCTTGACAGCAAGTGCGATGGTATCCACTTACATCATAAATACTGTATAGGGATGTCATATAGCCACAAGTGCTAAGTAAACATCACTCCAGCTCCTCGACTTAACAAAAACACCACTGTCATGTACTGCGCGATCTTCTTTGGTCCTGTCTTCATTTTTGACGTAATTCCCTCCTTGGTTAAGTCTCTCAAAACACTACACTCTTCCATCGACACATATTAACGTTTGTTTACCTTCGCTGTTAACGTTTATACTGATATGTACGTACATACATCTATATGTAATTTTACGTCTGACAGACTTTTAAGTGTAGACTACCTCCTAACTAGGTACCCGCTATAGTTAAATTTGAAGTATACATTTCAGTTTTATTGCTGTTAACTAATGTTCACTATAGTATTGTAAAAAGTTACAAAATTTAATTTTGGTCAATACATTTTCTCTAGTTTCTATATCAACTTTGTTGGTACAAGGCTGCTGCTAGTTGACCTCCCTCACGCGTGGGTAACATTGTTGTTTTCCTACTTAAGGAAATACACTACCTGAAACCTTTATGAGGCATCATGTCCTCGTGCCATTCACACACACTTACTTGAAACAAGGGCACAGCTTCACTTTCGATCTTCTGCCACAACAGACCCCTCTGGTCCTTGCTCACAGCAGGGTTCGTCCTTACCCCTAGTGCAGCGCTTAGCAAAAGCCTACTCGGTGCCGTATCTCCTGGCGAGACACTATACAAAAGTGACTTCCTGTTCGCTTGTGTGCTAGCTACCCTGTCTGTATTCTTCCTGTCCCTGCTGTCTCCTTCCTTTACCCTGCTCTCCCAACTCGTCCAACACTGTTAAATACATACAAAACTGTCTCTTGCAGATCTTATTCCCTCAAATTCTACACTAATTTACTATTTAACACCCTTTAACTATCAGTAATTGTTTACAAAAACTTATATCTTAAATCGTTGAGAGCCTCCTACTTACTGTTAATCTTCTCTGTATGTTGTTGGCCCTGTCACCTTATGGAAATTCCTGATCTTTATTTAATCTTTCAATATTATACACTTCACACCTATGTAAGCTGCCTGGCTCTCAAATTTTGCAGACCCCCTTCCCTACTTGCGTAATCATGAAAAAAGGGACCTTATATGTCCATCTTCGTGACCCGCTTCTGCTTCAATAACAGTTGCGTCCTAATGAGCACATGCTCTCCTTGTGTAGACACCAACCGGTCCACCACTCACTTCTGTTTTAGTTGTTTTGCGGACCTAATGCGAACATTTTTAAAATAAACAATGCATGGTCTTGCCATGGGACAAAATTTTTTAGCCTGTCCGACACGATGAGTCCTCTGATGATTAGCAGGTTATCGCAGAATAGTGGCATCATCTAATCATCAGTTAAGAGTTTACAGAGGCTTGCAGCTAGTGTATAATTTTCCTACCAGCCGCACAATCTAGGAAGACAAATTTATATATATTGATGCGACTGCGACTATCATGCGAGCAGTGTAAGAAGATACAGTAGCGGCAGAATAAAAGGGACCCCGATGAGCAATGTGCAGCTCGTGTTACCCTTTGCCAAATGCTGCAGCAGTTATCTGAATGTCTATCTCGGGTTTCTTAAAGACTCCGGTAATAGCAGATATCACTGCCTAGAGTTTTCCTGTGTGTACTCTCTTCTGCTGGATGGTTCATTGACCCATATGCGACATACTTTTAGGAGCTTTGAGATAGACTTGCCGCGAAACTTCTAGACTTTTGATTAAGAGTTAAAGAGATCTGTGCCAGAGACGAGAGTTTTTGCCAAAAGGCATCTGGTGTGAGTTGTGGTGACAGTTATGGAAGGCGGGAGTTGTATGCCGAGTGTTAGCGAGATTGTCTGCGGAAAGGAGTAGTGCAACGATAGAGTTTCAGGGCTTTAATAGGACCATCGGTGCTCTAGCGTTATATGTATTATTGTATAATAAAGCATGTATACATACTATGACGGGTGAAACTATAGTATGATAGATTGGACGACAGAGGATAATTTATACTGACGTGCTCTTGGTGAGGCCAGAGAGGTGTGGTGTCGTACTACATACCATGTGGGTTCAGGAACTCAAACACCTGAATGTGCCGGCTGCTCGCTGCTGCTGTGAGGGCGCAGGTCTACCGCCCGTGTGGCGATGTCCTCTCTGTGTCCTCCACGCCGGAGATGAGTGGTGCATTGGTCCTGTGAATGGCTGGTTGGGAGGACTAGCTCCCGAAGGACCAAGAAGTGGCTGTGGCAAATAACACTCGCGGAATAAACTTCACTGCGATTTATTGTGATACTGGTCCACACAAATGATTGTACTCTCGTACGTTAAGCGGTCCCACACACAAAGCCTGTGGTCGGCTGAAGCTGTACGGCGCGCACTCGCGTACACGACTACGAAAATGATTACGTGGATGCTTAAACCCCTGGGCGAAAAGAGCTTGCAGGGATGGGGGTGGCACTACTCCTCGATGCACAAAAAGTGTATGTTACTGATCCAACGAAAAATAACTGACTATTGTAAACTAAAATGTTCGGCACAAAAGAGTTGAAGGTCGAGGAACCGCGATGCACCTGGCCACCTCCCTCACGCCCGGAACAAGACTAAATCATGATGGCGGTCACCCGCGCTAGCTAGCGGCGGTGCGCACCAAAAATGACCTCGTGACCGCTTTACGCAAAAGTGTAAATAAACCAATACATCAAAACCCTTGAAAAATCACATTATACAATTCTAAACACTACAATGCATTAACATACTGGTTATTACTGAGAAACATAAATTTGTTGACACTTAGGGAAATTATTTATTAATGCCTCCCGCTCCGGTTAGCTTGATAAACTGTCTTTCTGAGTCCGAGCTGGCATGAATGGGAAAAACAATCATATTTCTGTACATGGCTCGCTTAGTATTGACACTGAAATTAAATTAGTTTTAATTCATTTGGCGCGCATTCCGTCGCCATTACGTCTGTTAGGTTGTCACTCTGGGCTGTGCCCCGTGTTTTTGAGTCGTGTAGCCGATTAATTAGCACTTTTTATTCTCACTCGTGGCGTTGCACTGTGGTGGTTATGAACTTTGGGATGTATTTTATGTGTCCTGATAAACTTGGATCTTTTGGATACACTCCCGCACTCCTGATTTTGGGACATGTGCTCCAGCACTCTCGCGCTTGATACTGCCAAACGCGATGATGCTTTGTGAAACGACCAATGCCTCGAGTCACTGATATGCTAGGGTGTTGTGTGGTAGTTTTGTTTTGTTGGATTTTGCGTGTCTGAATAATTTTCTTTGTTTCGTTATTCCGGCCACTGTCGAGTGTTTCGGGCTGTGACTCGTGCATGTCAATGCTCCGTGCTTGTCGCAGGTCATCTCGGTGTACTTTGTGTGTGCGTCCCGTCCCTGTCCTTACTACATAGGTGGATGTGCTTAAGATTTTTGTGACTATGTGTGGTCCACTCCATTTCGGACCCAATCCTACGCAGAAATTTTTCGCCATGGAGGAAAGTAAGTGTTCCTTCACAAATACCTTCTGTCCCACTCTCAGTTGGCATGGTGGGCGCATCGTTACAGGGACTCACTTGGTCGCATACTGCCTTTGCTTTTGTCGAGCTATTCTGATGTCATTTTCCCTGCGTTCCTGGCGCTGTGTTCCGTCCTCCGGGGCTGTGTTCCCGTTAATCCACGGGCATCTGAACTCGCCCGGTAGTGGCAGGTTACGGCCTTGTAGTAGTGCAGCAGGAGTGTATTCCGTGGCCTCGTTCACCCTCCTTCGTATAGTGAATAAAGCTTGCGGCAGATGTTCCGCCCATTTGCTGTGATCTTTTCCCGCACGGAGGAGGAGGAGTCGGAGTTGGATCTTAAGGTCCTGATTTCGCCGCTTCGTGGGGTTGGCTCTCGGGTGGTAAACTGGTGTCGTGTGCGCTGTCACTCCCCATTTTGTACATAGGTCACGCCATTTCCGGCCGCTGAACTGTGTGCCATTATCTGAGAGGATAACCCTGGGGTAACCCCACCGGGGAAAGAACTCGTTCTCTAGCACTGTTGCAATATTACTAGCACGTGCATTGTTTACCACATAGGCCTCCGGCCATCTGGAAATTGGGTCCGTGACTACAACGATGAAGCGTTTGCCACGTGATGTCTTGGGGTAGGGGCCCATTATGTCTAGCGCTACTGTGTCGAATGGCTCTGTTGGTTCCCTAGCCTGCTGCTGCTGGTTACCGTCTGTGCGCCTGGATTTAAAATGGTTACATGGTAAACAACTGCGTACATATTCCCTCGCATCCCGAGCTATTCCAGGCCAATGAAAATGTTGTTGGGTATAGTGTGTAGTCTGACGTGCGCCTGGGTGTCCTGCGTGCTGATGGTCATGCATAAATTGCAACACTTCTGTACGTTTCGAGGAAGGAACGTATAATCTCCAGTTGTCACTTCCGGCGCTCCTGCGCATTTCTACTCTCCCGTCAACTACTCGCCACCTGTCCAATACCTGTTGGCCACACTGTTGTTGTCTGGCTTGTGCATCTGGCTCTGTCCGCTGGGCTTCTGCTACGTCACGGTATAGTTGGTCATTATTGATCGTGTCGAGCGTAATGTTGTTACACATGACCGTTGCGGTGTTGAAGTGTGACACAGGTGGTAACATCTCCTCCCACTCCTCGTCATCTCGCGCTATTGTGTTTACATCAGGTGACCTTGAAAGTGCGTCCGCTAGTCTATTCTCTGTCCCTGGTATGTGTCCCACATGAAAATCAAATGATTGTAGGAGTAGTGACCATCGCGTAAGCTTGCTGCGTGCTTCGCGTGTACTGTGCAACCAGACCAAGCACCTTTTGTCCGTTCGCAGCGTAAAACGTTGGTATCCTAGGTACGGCCTGTATCGCTTGAACGCCCACACAACCGCTAAGCATTCTCTCTCATTTACATCGTAACGTTTTTCCACTGAGCCGAATTTTGCACTACTGTAATCCAGGATGTGTCTTTCTCCCCCCTCGCCTACCTGGAATAGTACGGCCCCTATGCCTTGCTCGCTCGCGTCTGTCTGGACATAAATGTGTGCGTTTCGGTTGTATTGTGCTAGTGTCTGGCATTCCCTGAAACTGGTCTTGATGTTCTGAAAACTCTCCGCCGCTGCAGGTGTCCAACTGAATTTGACATTTGGTGACATCAATGCGGTGAGAGGTGCGGTAATTATTGCGAAATTCGGAATGTATTCACGTAACCAATTAATTAATCCGAAAAATTTTGGGACTTGTTTGCGTGTACGGGGTGCTTCATATTCGTCAATAATTCTCAACTGTTCTTGGTTTGGTTTGTTGCTGTCTGCATCTACTACGTGGCCCAAGAAATCAATCTGTGATTTGCCGATATGACACTTGTGGTTTGCACACACTAGGCCATTGATTGCCAAGCTCTCTAAGACCAGTGACAAATGTTGGATGTGTTCCTCCTACGTTTGTGACCACACAACTACGTCGTCTAAGTAGACCACTACGCATTCTCCTATGAGTCCATCGAGCACTCTGACCATCATTGCCTAGAATGTTGATTGGGCACATTTAAATCCAAATGGCATCGCACAGAATTGATAGCGCGACCCATCTGGGGCGGTGAACGCGGTCTTGTGTCTATGTTCCAGTTTGACAGGCACCTGCCAATAGCCGCTCCTCAAGTCTAGTGACGTCAGGATCTTGGCATTACCCAGGATGTTGAGGGCATTTTTGACACTTATATACGGTGGTGCTGCTGGTTTGGTGATTAAATTTAACGGTCTCAGATCGACACAGAACCTCCATGTGCCGTCTTTTTTCGGGGCTAATGTTATGGCTGAGTTATACCGGCTGTCAGATGGCTCAATTACTCCGTCGGCTATCATCTCTGCTATTTGCTGTTTAATGATCTTAGTCTGTACAGGGGGGTAATCACGTGGTGGTGTGAAAATTGGCCTCTCATGCTCCGTTTCTATTGCGTGTTCTGTAATGTACGTTCTCCTTAAGGGGTCTGCACTTACAAATACGTCCCTCCGTTCGTTCAGTAATTTTTGCATTGTGTTGCGGTGTTCTGGGGGTACACTATGGTCCAGGTCGTCCAAGTTTACAGTGGGTGTCTGCTGGCGGCGGGGGTTAAGGTTGTACACTGTGCGTCGCTCACTTTTCCCGAAGTGTATTCGCCTGGCGGCAGTTTCAACGATGGTGTTTTGTTCGTTCAGCCACGTTAACCCTAGAATTGCATCTTCCCTTAATTCGTTGACCACGAATGCTACTGTTTGTGTTTCAATGTCCCGAATGGTTACAGTGATGTGTGTTTGTCCCATGGCCTCGCTGTATGCAGCTGAGGTGGCAAGTTGTACTGTTTGTTTACACTTCTCCAACTCTCTACTGTCAACAAAACGTGGGTGGATGAAATTGTGTGTAGCTGCAGTGTCCACGAGGGCGTAGCACTTCTTATGATTTATAGTAACTGGAATGTGGGTTAACTTACCCCCAGGCTGGCTGGTGTTGGTGAGCTGGTTGAGCAGTACCTGTTGCGGTGTCAAGTCCGTGTTGTCAGTGCTGGTTGCGGGGAGTGCGACGTCCTGCCATCCTACCCTCGCTGCTCGTTTCCCGGCGGCGCGGGTCGGTTGTTCCGCTTTGCAGGTCGCTGAGCTGCGCCGGGGCACTCATTGTGCCAGTGGTACTGTTGTCCAGTGCAGTACCGGCAGGGATATGGTGGTTTTGGGCCGTTGCCCCCTCTCCTCTCGTCTCGCGGCAGGCTGCTGTGGTCCGTGGGTGGTTGCGGCGCCTTCCCGGTTGGGTGAATCGGCAGTGGTCTGTCTCTCTTCTCACTGTCACTCCTAACTGTATGGTGGTTGTCTTGTCGTGATGCACTGTAACTCGGGTGTGCTCGTGCTGAGTCCGCTTCCGCCTGACTGCCTATCACCATAGCAGAGCGCATGAAGGCCTCGTACGTGGTGTGGATAAGTGGTGCCATCCCGCTGCGGTACTCTGGTAGCACTGTTGACGCTACCACCTCCAGTACCTCTGTTGTTGTCATGTTGCGGTAGTGTTGTCTTATGAGGTTAATTTTCTTGTTTGCGAATGCTGTGAGTGACTCTCCCCGTTGCTGCACCTGCAGGACTGCGCGGCTGCGTGCTTGTAGTGATGAGAAAGTGTTAGTGAAACGTAATTGAAATGCGCTGAGAAACTCATCCCATCTCATCCCATAGTGGGTCACTGAGCGGCACCATTGCCTCGCGTCACCTGTCAGCTGATTGGCTACACAGCTCGGCCACTCCTCCTCACACACGCCGTACCTGGATAGTCTGTTCGCGCAGTCCTCAATAAACATCTGCGGGTCTTCTGTCATTGCTCCGGAATAACTGGGTAGTGACTGGAATCTCGTCGGTGTTCTCACCGGTACATCATTGCCTGTGCACGTATTGTGTGTGCAGGGTGAACTACTGGGACTTGTCGGTTGTGCGATGGTAGGGGGGTGTTGTTGTGGGTGTGCCCCCATGACTAATGCAGTGTCACGGTCTCCTTGTTTGCACTCGTGACACGTATATCCCGTGTCTGTTAGTGTCGGCCATTCACTACGCGGGACACATCGTTGATGTGCGCGGTAACCACACGTTTCACATTTCCACACGTCTGTGCCCTTTCCATAACACACTGGCTGCTGGCAACGAGTAGGATGTAGTTCGTTTCCGCATAACAGGTCCCGGATGTTTTGTTTGTTTTCCGGCTCGCATCGCGCGCACGTCAACTGTCGGTTGCGAGCATGTACAGCTTCGGGTGGTGTTATGAACTGTAGATGGTACTGGCACTTACACACTGTACACATGAGCGTGGGCAGTCCTTCGCCCTTGCACCACAGAAAGTTCGCACACTGTTGCCAATTTGGCCGTTGCGTCGGAACTCGTGTGTTCTGTTGTTTGTGTTCGCTGCACTGGCACTGTCTCGGTAGCAAAGGGTTGTTAAGTACTGTGCTCTCCCGCGGTCGCATATAGTTCCAACACAGTTCCGTGTCCAGTCCGAGTGATGTCTGTGCTATAGTTGTTTTGTACATCCGGTTGTCGCTGTCAATGATTGCCCGTAGGTGTTGTTTACTTTCCGCCCCGTCGCATTTGCAAATTTTCCGCGCGCGCCCGAATTTGCCTATGCTCTCGTCCGTGACGGGTTTTACGCAGTCATTGCACAATGCAGTTGGTATTCCACCATACGTTTCCATTTTCCTGTTTCTGTGTTTTTCCCGTGGTTGAAGTATACGCGCATGCGGCAGTCCCCCTTGCGCCCAACCGGGGTGTTGTTTACCGGTCCGAGGTCGGGAAGAGGGAAGGTAGCTTGCCGTCCCCTCTGCTCTGACGTCACGTCTGTGGTATGCGCGTCGCCAGCCTGTCGCGCCACGCCGCTGTCCCTCTCGCGCACGTATTTACCAGTACGTTTCTCTCAGCTGTTACACACTTGGCTGTCCTGCTAGTCTCGCCATGCACTTTGTACTCGCTCTGTCACTGGCATCCGCCGTTGCGGAAATAAAGTTTTGATTTGGTACACTCAACAGTTCAACACTTTTTCCACTTGCCTGTTGTTGATTTTGCCACACGTTGAAAGGACGCCATCTGACGTGCTCTTGGTGAGGCCAGAGAGGTGTGGTGTCGTACTACATACCATGTGGGTTCAGGAACCCAAACACCTGAATGTGCCGGCTGCTCGCTGCTGCTGTGAGGGCGCAGGTTTACCGCCCGTGTGGCGATGTCCTCTCTGTGTCCTCCACGCCGGAGATGAGTGGTGCGTTGATCCTGTGAATGGCTTGTTGAGGGGACTAGCTCCCGAAGGACCAAGAAGTGGCCGTGGCCAATAACACTCGCGGAATAAACTTCACTGCGATTTATTGTGATACTGGTCCACACAAATTGGGATTGGGATTCTCAGTCCCCAACCTCTGAGTACAATCGAGTTCATCCTTCTTTACATTCCTTCTGACGAAGGTAAGTTTTCAGTGCATAAGAATAAAAAAGTGAGAGATTTCACCAATTGTAGTGCTGCGGTGTGGGGTACTGTAACCAAGGCATCATGGATATATCCGCTGGTTTCAGTTCAGGCACTCATAAATCTTGAAATAAACAGCATTTCAGCACTTTCCTTGCTCATCACTATCGACTGTAATGTTAGTTTTAAAAACTCTATATAATTTGCCTTAGAGAAGTTGTTATTCATAGTGTACATCAAAACGTATTATTTTATTGTTCAGGCAAAGAGTAATACACTTGTGTATTAAATTCCTGTGACAGTAATCTGGAACTTCTGCCGAGATGAATAAACAAATGTTGGTTATATTTCAGAGAGAAAAGTTATTTCTTAAACACTCATTTAAATAAAAACACAAAGATTGCAATAATTTTGGAAGGTGGTTCCTATTCTACATTAAAAAAGGACATTAAATGCTAGTGCTAAATTACACAATACGGAATTAGAACATAAAATCATAACACAGTATTACCTTATATGTGTTAACCTTTTGAATACTACTTTCAATAATATTAAAATATTATAGTGCGTTCCTAGTTAGGACATTGGGTCCATCATTTGTGAGTGGTCAGAGAGACATTTCATGTACAGAGAATATTTATAGAGAACTGAGATTTTGTTATTTAGATTTTATAACCTCCATGTATATAATATTTGTTTTGTTTGCTATCAACTTGTAACTTACTAGTGACTTTTTTTAGTAGTGATTAATTATTAGTGACATAGACATTTTTTGATGTAGATAGTTGTACATAATGGCCAGGCGAACTCTTTATCACACAACGTGTAGTTTATCCTTTTTAACCTCTGAGCTATCCGAAGCGTTTGCTTAGTTAATTTTCTTTCATTTAATCAAAGACTTCCATCCAAATTGTAACAATGTATAAAAGTTAAGTATAATATTGTAATTTAATAGATTTTTTGAGTATAAGTAAATGACAATGTGTCAGGGCAGATTACAGAGAGTGTGAATGTAAATACCTACAGAAACCAAGCTGAAAATAAGATCAAAAATATAATCAGAGATAAAGTGCAAACACATGATACATTATATATAATATGCCTCAGCAGAAATAAATAAATGAAAATACATATATTAACATAAATAAAAATATTTATATATTAACATGTATGTCACATCTTATTTAATATGTAATGCAGATGAAGCAAAATATTTTATATTATACACTGCAATAATTGTTTTTCTTACAAAATTAACAAAAATCATATGTTTAAAGATGACAAATGCAATATGAACGCAGAAATGATTATCACAATTGACAGAAACAAATACACCAATAGGTATTATTTTAAGAAGCGCAGTATGTCAATCGCGCATCACTACTGTCTGAACCACTACTGCTTAATTGGTCTGTTGGATCATCCGATGAATGGCTGTGTTCTTCCTTTTGCAAATTTAATGAAGGTGCCTCCAATAAATCAACCACTTCTTTTCCATACGACTGAGTTTTGTTGTAGCGTGGACTTGTAAACTCACAATAACTGGGTCAGAGAAAATGAGAAGTCTGCGAAGCGGATCTGTATTGGTGTGTGAATTCGTGATGTCTTCCTCGTAAAAAGTTCTCGTTTAGCTCTGTTGTGTTTATTTATACTCTCTTGGGCTTCCTCCGAGAGCTGGCTTATTGGGATAATGCAAGCAGAGGTGACATATTTTCCCTGACATAACACTTTATGTACTCTCACTGGAATTGGATACCAAGGCTATCTGTTGTCATACAATTACCTTGTGATTTTTGCATATATCTCAAATTTATCAATATTGACCTTGAATCCTGACCCTAACACCTCCAATATCATGTGAAAATGTTTAACGAAATCAGCAACTCCCTAATTCTTGCAGATATTCCTTCATTACTGAAATGGGGCTGCAGCGGCCGAATGGTCAGACGGCGGGGTCGATCACCGGATTTTCGCATGTGGGAATCATGCCGAACGATGCTGTTGGTCGGCAAGTTTTCTTGGGGATCTACCGTTTCCCCCTGCCCCTTCATTCCGGTGCTGCATCATGCCCGCCTCATGTCACCTCTCACCAGCGCTAAAGATCTCGATGTTAAATGCTAACAAAATATCTCGCTCATTCATGTATGAAAAATCTTTGAGCAGTGTTGCCATCATTGGTATTTATAGTTTGCTGTTGTGTATTGCCAACCATCAATGCTAGTTATTTTCGAAAGTCTTCTTGCACCTGTTAATTTTCCTCGGCAACGATATTTATTTGCCTGCACCTTGTACCTGCCAGCTCTGTACTTGCATTCTGTAAGTAAAATTAAGAATGTATTTATTGAAACATATCCAAGAATGAAGAGGAGACAAAACCAAATGTGAGAAAGTCTCTAAGATCATGTGTTTTTCATCCTTTATCACTTGCACTGTCTCTTTAGCGAAAACAAATTTGATGGGTCTGCAAAGTCGTGTTGTTTATGGTGCAGGATTATGCCAGATTATTCTTCTATCTTGTAAGTAACCAGTTGGCACAATAGAAATCGAAAATAGACTTGTCATCAGTTTGATATTCTTCTGAATGTATTTGCATAATTTTCTTTGTTCAGATCCATCGTAACACAATTTTATCACAAATTGTAGTTAAGTGTTCTCATATAAATCTGTATTTTTGAACTTATGCTAACCTTTTGATTATGGGGTCTAAAAGAGATTTTAGTGGAATTTCTGATAATATTTCTGTGACAAGTATTCCTAAAACATAACATTTATCATTAGCAGTTTTCACTTTATTGTAAGAAGGATAAAGATCATTCTGTAACATTTTGCAGTTGTTATAAATAATATTTTATTATTGAGTTGAAAGATTTGCATCAATTATTTAAGCCAGAGTTTCATCTGGAGAAATGTGTGCCCTGCCTCGTTTTTGGAAGAATGTTTTGTTTGAGAGTCTTCATTGTTGTCCCTATCTGAGGCGAGATACTAGTAAGCTCCCGTACAGTTGCAGCTGAATCCCTCTTTACCTTCTTGTCGCAACTTCACTTCCGTGGCCAACAGATCCTCTTGACTAATGCAAGTAGACATTTCACTTTTCGTTTTTTTTTTTTTTTTTTTTTACTTAAAACTGCATTCAGTAAAGGCTTTTTGTGCTTACCACGTGGAATTTGCGACGTGCTAGGCGGTTCATTGTATGACCTCGACCAAGTTCACACTCTCCTGAAGCCAGGAAGAATTATATGCTTTAAAACTATTGCGATGTCTTGATGCTTTGTTCAACCTTTCTTCAAGTTTGTGACAAAACGTCCGAAGAGTTGCTGTTGTGTTATCTTTTCTTTATTACGCTCATTACAATAACATCTTATTCACAAGTTCATGTTTACATACACTGCTCTAGTCCGCCAGTTTACTCAACTGTTGTCATGCAGACACGTCTACCAACTTACTATCACAACACCTTCCCCTAACCAACAACACAACCTATAAAGCATATCTTTCAATGCACATCACTCAAAATACAACTATGCCAGCATGGCACAAACAGTTCTGGTCTATCTCTCAAACATAAAAAACACAATTATAAAAACATGACACAACACTGTTCTAGTCTCTATACCTTGCTGGTATTGTTATTTCTCGTCCACATTTTGTTCGCACAGAAAAACCACTACTGCCCTCACTCATACTCGAGGCAGTCTCGTCCTGCCTGTTAGTTATCTCTGGACCACTGCTTGGTTGCTCTTCTCTCTGGCTACGTGCTATGTCTTCAGGTGGAAATCCCTTGAAGTAAAAGTTCAGGCTAGACCTTCTCCCATGCTGCTCCAAGGGTAAACTGGATGGTCGCAAGTGCCCAGAGTTCCTGCGGATGTGCCGGCCCTCTTGATCTCTCACAATGTATGACCTTGGTGTTGCTGCCTTTTGCACCACCTCTGCTGGTTCCCATTGTTTGTCTCGATACAACAAGACTTTATCTTGTGGGTTGAACTCCTTCTGTTCCTTAGCTCTTTGATCATGCCACTGCTTGCTCTTAGCTTGTCTGTTTCGTAGTGCCCGAGTTGCTTTTGTTTGTACATGGGGTTCTAACAACTTTTGGCTAATCGGTAACTTTGTTCGCACACACCTACTCATTAATAGCTGTGCTGGTGAAAGCCCTACCCCCGACAGGGGAGTGTTTCTGTACTCAAGTAGCATTATTGATATGTCACTCTTGGGATCGGAGCACCGTCTGAGCATATTCTTTGCAATTTGCACCACCCGCTCTGCTTGTCCATTAGACTTCGGATAACGTGGACTTGTCGGTACCACTTCAAAGTCCCAATTCGCTGCAAACTGCCTGTACTGTGGGAGTTGAAAGGCATATTGTCTGACACCATCACTCTCGGTACACCATGCATGGCGAACATATGCACTAGTGCTTTTGTTACCCCACTTACTTGTTTACTTTCCACTTGTAATATTTCAATCCATTTAGAAAAATAGTCCACTAAAACCAAATAGCTGTTCCCCCCAAAATCGCACAGATCAATGCCTACTTTTTCGAATGGTAGTCTTGGAACTTCATGACTGATAAGTGGTTCTGCTGTGTTCCTGTTCCTGAATTTCTGACACACCAGGCACCCATTCACTACTGTTTGTATGTTCAACGACATGTTCGGCCAGTACAGTACTTGCCTGGCCCGTGCCTTGGTTCTCTCTATGCCTAAATGTCCTTCATGGAGAATGTGCAGCATTTGCGGTCGCAGTGCCACCGGTACCACGATGCGGTCATTCATGAACAACAGCCCCTTGTCCACATGCAGGCTATGTCTCTGGGTAAAGTACATTTGAGCTTGTTGGCTGATATTCTTCTTATGCTCTCGCCACTCTGTTTGGCAGTACTTCATCACCTCCCTGAGTCCCTCATCCCTTGACGTTTCCTGTCGGAACTGACTCTTTCTCTCTTCTGACATCTGGACATTATCACACACACCGACGATGTGAACCATCTCACTTGCCAACTCAGCCTCACTGTCATCACACTCTTGCATGTAAGATCTTGACAAAAGATCTGCTACATGCATGAGTCTGCCTGGCAGGTACTCAACCGATAGTGTGTACCGTAACAACTTAATCTTCATGCGCTGCAGTCTTACTGAGTTCACATCACCAACACATTTCTTAAATATAGGAACAAGGGGTTTATGATCCGTGTATACAGTGACACTCCTGCCGTATATGTACTGATGAAACTTCCCAGCTGCAAACACTATCCCCAGCATTTCTTTCTCCACCTGTGCGTAGTTCTTCTCTGCTGGAGACAGACTACATGAAGCATAACTGATGGGTTGATCCCCACACATCAAACAACACCCCAGTCCATCCTTTGACGCATCACACTGAATGGACAGAGGTTTGGTGGTGTCAAACAGGCCTAGCACTGGAGCTTTCCTAACCAACTCTTTGACTTGCTGGAAGACCTCAGTGTGCAACGGCAGCCATTGCCACTCATTATTACTTTTCAGGAGATCATGCAGAGGTGCAGTGATGCTGGCTAAATTAGGCAAAAACTTCCGCAGGTAACTTATGAAACCCAGAACCCTTTGGAGTTCAACTTTGTTGGTGGGCATATTTAAAGCTAGCACTGCCTGCACCTGTTCTGGATCCGGTTTCATGCCGCTCTTAGAGAACACATGTCCAAAGTACTTCACTTCAATTTGTTTAAACTGAACTTTGGCCTTATTGAATTTCACATTGAGTTCTTTTGCCCTCTGAGCTACCTGTAGTAAGGTGTTATCGTGCTCCTGCTCATTTGCTGCTGCAATCAACAAATCATCAAAGTACACTATCACTCCTGGAATGTGTCCAAAGTTCTCCATATTTATGCGCTGAAATATTTCTGGTGCACTGGATAAGCCGAATGGGAGTCTGAGAAACTTGTAGCATCCAAATGGTGTGCTGAATGTGCAGTACTGACTTGATTGTTCATCCAACTCGACTTGATAGAAGCCATCTTTTAGGTCCAACACAGTGAAGACGGCCTTATCATTCAGCTGACAGCTTAGCTCTTCCAAGGTCGGTATCATCTGATACTCCCTGCAAATTGCTGTGTTTAACTCCACTGGGTCTAAACACAGTCTGAGTGACTTGCCCGTCTTCTCTACAATTGTCAGTTGACTAACCCACCCAGTTGGCTGAGCAACCTTTGCTATGATTCCTAACTCAACCAACACATCCAATTTTTGTTTAAGTCTCTCTCTCTGGCACTCTTTTGGGAGGTTTTGCAACAGGATGCACCGACCTGTTCACCACCAGACTGCACTTATTAGGCATACACCCTGTTCCCTCAAAGAGGTCTGCAAACTTTGTTCTAAACTCTTCGTTTGAGAGACCGATATTACACACACTGTGAACGAAAGTGCGAGAGACGAGTCCTAAAGACACACACCCTGGCAGTCCAAGGATCGGCATTCTACAGTTGCTGTCTTCAACTACAACAAACTCCAACAACACTCGAACGCTATCTTTCTCATGTGCTCCTGCACCACACAAAAACTTGACTGAACCCACCGGTTTAACTCTGTGGCCACCAAAACCCTCTAAGGTTATGTTTGGTGGTTTTAACTGGCTTGTACTAGCAACATGATTCAGGAGACTTTGCGACACTATATTTACTTCTGATCCAGTATCTAACTTAAATTGCACACACTTGCCTTCAACACAAACTTATTCGACCCACTCCTTTCGAAACTGTTTCACACCTTCCACTACAGCACTGTTTTCCACTGGTGGCATTTCTACAGCTGTGAGAGTACTTACGAAGAACTCCTGTGGTTCACATGTGGCCAACCTAACCTCTTGAACTTGACTCGTACACGCAACTGCAAAATGATTGGATTTTTTGCATTTGAAACACTCTTTTCCAAATGCTGGACACTCATTTCGTCTATGCTCTCTTCCACACCGTCGGCACCGAAAACTTTCCTTGACTGCTTGCTGCTGGCTGGGTTGTCTCTGCTTCCTTGATTTTCTCCGTACTGCTTCAACCATTTGATCATACTGCGACTCTTCACTCGTAGTTGCCACATGTTGCCGGACTGGAGTAACCATTTTGTTCTGAACGACAGCAGCTCGCTGTTTACCTAACTCTGCCACTCGGCACTGGTCAATTGCCTTGGTTAGGCTTAGCTCCGGCTCCCTTACCAGTCGTTCTTGGAGTCCTTTGTCCCGAATTCCCAGAACTATGCGATCCCGCACCACGCTGTCTGTCTGGTCTTTGAAATCACAACTTTTGACTAGCTTTTTTAGGTCCCGCAAAAACGAATCAAAAGATTCCCCTTCATCTTGAGAACGACAGTTAAACTTTTAACATTCCACGACAATGTTCTTTTTCGGGTTACAGTACGTCTCAAAGGCCGCAGTAACCTTCGTAAAATCCTTCTTGTCATCATCCGACAGATCGAACGTATTGTACAACTCGACAGCCTCGTCTCCGATGATATTTTACCACATGGCAACCTTGACTGCCGACGACTTCGACTCATACCCTGTAGCCAGCATAAAAATGTCAAAACTTTGTTTGAACTTACGAAAGTTTTCACACAAATTGCCATCGAGTACCAAAGCTGGTGGCGGTTTGAACGACTCCATCACGGCCGACATACACACACAGTAACTTTAACCTTCGTAGCCGTATAGCCAAGCGATTTTCCTCAGGCTACCGAGACACAATCCATGTACCACTAATTTCCGACTGCGCCATGTTGTGTTATCTTTTCTTTATTACGCTCATTACAATAACATCTTATTCACAAGTTCATGTTTACATACACTGCTCTAGTCCGCCATTTTACTCAACTGTCGTCATGCAGACCCGTCTACCAACTTACTATCACAACAGTTGCCTTAATAGCGACCGATTTATGTGACAGTGCGTGTTCATCAACTGAATAGGCCTACAACATGTGCGCTAGTAAGGTGTTAAACCGTGTTAAACTTGTGGTACTTATCACATAAAGTTTGATGGGGAATGTATAGCGACATACTAAAATGCGAATATCAGTTCAGTGCACAAATATAAGATTTTATTTTCGCGATTCACAAAGTCTTAAGTCCACTTTGCAGCAATGTGCGATTTCACCTTGGAATAATATGGAATAATGAAATAAGTCGCTTTCTGTTACTGTACACTATACTGTACGTTTTGCATGCGCAAAATTTGAAGTTTCAGCTTCGCCCAAACTAAATCGCTAAACACATCACGTTCCACCATTATAGCCTACACACGCATTTATGCGACCTACTTAAATGTGTAATTCAAACAGCCGTTAAATGACCCTTGAGATGTGTACTGGCCAATGAAAGGCAAACAACTAGTCTAGCAGCGCGCGGTGCTATCACCTCTGCTTGTAGAGCAAGTTGTGGGGAATTATTATCACACAGCCAACTTACGCACAGGGAAAACAACGTCACGTCTACAAACTGCGGTTATTCTACTACGGAAAAATGTGATATTTATACACGTATGTCTCTTCTGTAAAACTGCTTTTTGTCCACCTTGATTGTGAAAATATCACACTGTGCGTCGGCCTGGGAATCAACCAAGTCACACACCCAGGCAAAAAGGTGGGACCTGCTCGGAAGCTGTGTTTTTTATTGTACGGCCTTCAGAACACACGTCACCTGGCTCGTTGCAGTATATTTAAATGATGTGTACAACTGACTTGCAAGTTACCACAATACATCTTTGACACATTTGACTATCTATTAAAGGCACACGTGGGCCTATAGTATGGGATAGGCTACACAATTCGAATTATGCGAGCATTCTAAAGAACATAAGCAAATAAGCAAACTCTTTTGTTCCCTCTAGTTAAATTTAACCACAGTTGTTCTTTTTAAATAAAAGTACATCGAAAATAGGTTGTTTTGGTCGTGCTAGGTGCTTTTTTGATAAAATAGGTGTGATGCATGTCGTACCAGTTGGTTTTATGTTAGTAATCATGAGCTGATTTGAACAATATTTAGTATGTTGAAAGTTAACCAGGTATGCACTGGTTTTAAAGTTGTAAATTATAATTAACATTAAATTTGGCAAGTTAGCGCCACACATATAAAGTTGTTTTGCAGTATATCGAAACTACTAATTTGATTCCTGCCAATTTAAGTGGATTCGAATAGATAATTATAAAATAGCAGTCATTCAAATATGTTAAGTTAATTTGCCGTACCACCATATGATTTAACCAATTTTACCGATTTTAGTTAGATGAAACTATCGACAACAAATCCCAACTAACTTTTTCATAATCGCTTTTGTTAACAATCGTGATGCAGAATCAGAATCTCACAAAAATATTAACACGTGTCAATAATTAACATGTATCTACTAAAGTTTGCAGTTGAGTAACTATATGGTAAGCAGTGTAAAAATTATTTTATGTACACAGTCACTTGTCACGAAATTAAGTGGCTGTGACACATAAGTATGTCCATGTATTTTAAATCTCGTTGCTAGAGAATATTCACAAAGGCTGGAAGTTTTGTCACACAACTTCCATGTGTGCACCTTGTGTTTCACGGATAACGTCTTTATTCGACTGTAAATTTATACCCATTTGCACTGTAGCATATCAGGTGATAATGGCACACCTGATTCTGTATATCGGCTCTTGAGGAATCGCGGCGGTGTCGCATAGACTTTGACCTTCATGTAACCGCAAATAAAGAAGTGCGACGTGAAGGCCGTGTGGTGGGACCATCCCAACCAATCCAACGATTGGGAAATTCCCTGTCTAGAAGTTCAGGCACAAAAAATGTCCAATTCGGAATATCTTTATCTTGTTCGGGCAATATTTATGGTTGCAGTTCCTGTACCTAAGTGATCACAAGCTGTTCTAACATGTCTTAATATACAGTGAGAGTGATGGTGTCCACCGCAAAGAAATACGTCACAACAATTCGGTAGTGCAGAAACCCACATCACACATTCTGTTCGGGATAGTCTCTCATTGTTGTTGACATGTGGCTGTTCCGATTCCCATATCCTGATATTCTGACGATTAGTATGCCCAAGGCTAATCCGAAAACATAAAGTGCCGACAAACCTTTTCCTGGTTGTTAGATTGGTCGAGATAGTCCCATTTCATGACTTTCACGGTCGCGTGATCTGACACCGCGTCTTTATTTGAAGTACGTTGTTTACGTGACACCTGTTCTGAAGCTTCAAGAGCTTCAGCACAGAATAAATGATTTCATAGCCACCTGATAACACCGCAGTACGCACAGATTGAAATCCGTTATCGATTAGACATTATCCAAGAAACACGCGGTGCGCACGAAGGAAATTGTTTGACAAAACTCCCATCTTTTCTCCAGTAATCAGAATTACAATACGTTTAAAAACTACTTTGTGGCATTTTTGTGTGTACTGCCTGTTAGTGTTCATTTTAATTGCCAGACATTTATTTTCAAAATGGAAATCGCATAATAATGTTAATTGTGTGTCGGATACATATTTTCAAAATACAAATCATATATATATATATATAGGGTGTCCCAGGAAGTAGTGTCAAGCCGAAGCAGGGAGGTAGAGAACCACAAGGGCTATCAGAAACACCCCCATGTGTATAGTCAGATTGTTGATAGTTTAGATGTTACGAATTTTTTCCTGTTTGTTGTGCGATACTTGCAGTCATGGCAAAGAGTACTGGTTATTTCCATAGATAACTGTGACAGATACTTGAATGTGTGTGTTAAAATAGGAGACAGACTGGTCGATCGTGTGTGGTGATAATTACGCACCAGTGTCGTAGCATTATGTCTATAACTTTATCTGAAGACAGACGTTATATGAAAGATACGTTTAACCTTAACGTTTCGAGAATTGTAAAAATTTAAAATTACATCGAACGTGTATCGTATGGACGTAAAAAACTGTCTCATAGTATTATCGGCTTAATACAGTGAAAATTTTATCGTCTACAGTTAATTATGACGTATAAAAACGTGCAATCAAAGTAAAGTGTATGCGAAAGTAGAACGACATGACTAAGAGGAAATGTACTAAAAACACATTCATAAACCCGTTGCTTCAATGCAGATGCAGCATCGCCGGAAGAGGTTCTCTTACACAAGTCGGAACACCATCGCATTATTTATGGGGTTTTTGGAGCATGGCGTAGTTTTCTTTACAGTTTATCTTAAAATCTACATGCTGTGAAATAAGCACATTCTTCGTGATATCCCAACACAAATAAATGTACTGGATTCAAACCAGGGTACCTCAGATGTCAGTGTATGGACCCATTTAACTGGGTTCTTTCGGGCAAATAATAGTACTGCAAAGCAATATCACAAACCACCCGTGTTCTCTTGAACGCGTGTTAACCCCATTAGATTGTTTGTATTTACTCAATTGGTGTACACATTAGTGTTAGACAGAGACAGTACTGGTGTAACTCAGTCCTTCCTTTGCAGTCAGTCGAGTGCCAACTATCGGCTAGCTACATTGCTGTTGTACGATTGTTTCACAGTAGCATACGTTTGGAGCAAATTAAATTTGTGCAACTACGGGAACTGGAAACGTGGCACATAAGTTACGCAAATTCAGACGGACACCTAATACGTAGTGTGTGAGGTACCATACCTTATTTATCACGCGAATATGCAGAAATGCATTATTTTTATGGCTACGCAAGGGGAAATGCACTTCATGCAGCAATACTGTGCAGGGAACATGTACAACGAAGACCAGGGCCTCAACCCAACCGATTTCCTGACCACAGAATGATTCTCAGAGTTCATAATGCCTACATGGAAGGACGCGTACCCGGCCGTACGCCCGTTATGAGGGATCCGGATGTGGCAGACTTGGTCGTACAAGAAACGGAGGCAGACCCAACAACGAGTGTCAGAATGGTGAGTCGCCGTACAGGTATCTCGAAATCACAGATTCATCGTACACTTAAATCAGTTGGATACCATCCTTACCATGTACGCAATGTCCAACAGTTACGACCCCAGGATTGCGACAAACGGATTCAGTTCTGTCAAGAAATGTTACGAAGACAGGAGGAGAACAATAACTTTTTTGAACACATTTTGTGGACAGACGAATCCCGTTTTAAACGCAATGGGGTTTTTAATCTCCACAACTACAATTCATGGAGTATAGAAAACCCACACTTGACAAGAGAATCTAATTTCCAAGAACAGTTTAGTGTTAATCTGTGGTGCGGCATAGTGAAGAGGCAGTTAATCGGCCCATTCCAGTTACCAGATCGCTTGAACGGTGCTTCCTATTTGCGGTTTTTAACCAACAATTTGCCTGAGCTACTGGAAGACCTTGATTACGAGACACGCATAAACATGCTGCTTCAAATTGATGGCGCACCTTGTCATTATGCCTTGTGCGTAAGGACTTTCCTAAACCAACGTTACCCAGACAAATGGATTGGTCGTGGCGGACCCATACCCTGGCCTCCAAGGTCCCCTGATCTGAATCCTGTTGATTTCTTTGTATGGGGATATTACAAAGAGCTCATCTATTCCTGCGAATGTCGCAGTTTAGACGGCCTGACAAGGAAGCTGCAACATGCTCAAGATGTCATAAAAAACAATTTAATGGCGTTCCGACGTTTGAAAGAGAACTTCTTCCGGCGATGCCGCATCTGCATTGAAGCAGAGGGTAGACATTTTGAACAGTTTCTGTAATTTGTTCAAATAAACACATGTCTTGTTCATGTTCATGTGTTTTTATCAAATTTCCTCTTACTTGTGGCGTTTAACTTTCGCACACACTACACGTAGATTCCAATTGTTTATACGAAATAATTAACTGCAGACGATAAAATTTTCACTGTATTAAGCCGATAGTATGATATAGTTTTTAGGTCCATACGATACCCGTTCGATGTAATTTTTAATTTTTACAATTCTCGAAACGTTAAGGTTAAACGTATCTTTCAGATAATGTCTGTCTTCAGATAATTTTATAGACATAATGCTACGACACTGGTACGTAATTATCACCACACACGATCGACCAGTCTGTCTCCTATTTTAACACACACATTCAAGTATCTGTCACAGTTATCTATGGAAATAACCAGTACTCTCTGCC
>PNEQ01107877.1:0-26152 GCA_003012365.1 Medauroidea extradentata
TTTGTTCATGGCTGTAGCATCTGGAGTAATTTGACAGGTAAAAAAGCCAAGGTATACTTAGAATAAATTGTAACTTATGACTTCATGCAAATCACATGTAGCTTCACCCTAACCGACAACAAACTTAGTCCAAATCTAAATTAATTTTTGGTGGTAAAGTACCGTAAGTTAAGCCCTAACTGTGCTTTTCTATTTCCGGCATGAAATGTGTCGATAAATATTTTCAATGCAATATATTGTGTCTTTTTTAGGCTTGTAAGACTTATTAAACATATATTTGAATTATACTGTGCAACTGACTTTGTAAAAAGAGATTGGGGTATCCATGCTAAAAAAACCTTACTCGAAAAATGTCACAAATTTTTTATCTTGAGATACGCTTTCTTAAGCTCTTCCTTACATAAAATTTGATCTTAAAACATTTTTTATATACTACTTTTACCAGGAAAACTGCTAAAATAGCACCATTTTGCACCTAGAAATGCAAATTTTTCCGGGGGAGGACCCCCGGACCCCCTGCTTTAAGGTCGGGGATAGGCAATAGCTTACCCACACAAATACTCCACCACACGCCACTGCCTGTGCATATATAATAATAAAGATCCTTGCAGATGGGCTATCGCCCGCTGGCAAGTCCACATCCTCCCACTCACTCTCTCTCCCTCCAGACCCCTCCTTAATCTTATGTTAAATTTCACTATGGTTTCTGTAATTCATGTGTGGAATATTTCAAAAATCTTACTAAAATAAAAAAACATATGTGTACTGCATTTACTATTGCTATATTACTGCACATCATTTTACACTGGCTCTGTAAGTTACAATGTTAAAGATTGTCAACATGAGCTGTGCTAAAGGGCTCAAATGTAATTTGTTTGTTATTATTGTCAATATTGGCCTAAGACTTGTTCGAAACGGCCAATCTAAGGATGTACGGTTTAATAATTTATAATTGATTGTTTTGAACATGAAATAATAGCGCTGCGTGTGACAAAGTTGAAATCTAAAGATTTAATAAAATGTTTATGTTAATTTGTTACTTTTCTCGTATACTGATTCCTTAGCCTCTACGAAAAGTAACTCCTTAGACTGGATTTACTGCACTATTCTACCCCAGTAAATTTTACAATCATCCAAAATATTAACACCCTAAAATTGGTCGCGTAGTCGAATTAGTACACTGCATAGCAGTACCCTACGTGTTTTATCTTAAATATAATAATTGATTGAATAAACATAACCTAAATAAATATCAGCACGTAAACTTCAAACAATACAAGTTTTTCTTATAAATTATTTAACAAAAAATTGGGTTAGAATTATTCATGCATCAAAGGAGTACTACTTTAAAATAAGTAAGCCAACATACTTTCAATTTTACAAGGAACAGAAACACATTCACAACTTTAACAAGCGCGCCATTCGACAAAACCATAGAGTAAGCACTAAGCACTGATTAGGTTAATTCTACTACAAGTTAAAAGTTTGGCACAGGGAAAATTTCTGACCTTTGCGCGCTAGTATCGGAAAAGGAATAATGGAAATGACAAATCACAAAGCTGTGCTGAATTTTAAGTTACATTATGTTGAAAATTTAAAACCCAAAATTTTTTGTTGATTTAAAATTAAGTTAAATTACTTCTGCAATTTTCAAACGTATTTAAATTTAATTTTACTGCAGTAACTAGTTTTTCCTGTCCCTTAGCGATAGGTGCGAAAATAACAGCAGAAATTTTCCTTGTGCCAAACTATGCCATAAGAAAACATATTTTCTTAATGTTTCCAATACTTCGTTTCTGTCAATTTTTACTATTCGCTGCTAGAGTTACACATAATAATGGTATTTCAGGTGGCCTCCTGGGTAAACATATTTTGTGCTTTCCCAGGCATGCAAATATGGAAGTGGTAGTGGTAAGGACAAGCATAATGACTTCCCCTAGCCGCAAGGAGTAAGTCACTATTGCAGTTTTCTTACCAAGAACTGGCATCTAGGAGAGACATTGGTGATTCTATAATTTAAAATAAACATTCTGCGCCAATTTTTTCGTACCTATAATGGACAGCAAAACACACATTTTCGTCCATTCCGGGCAATTCAAAACTAAACTTTAGAGATAAATAGAGGACCTGGGTGTAATGTAAATAAATCGTTCTTCCTAAGCCTACATATCTTCGCACATTCAGCAGTTTTCAAGAAATATTTTAATGGACGAGGCTCTGCACATCGTCTGGCGGTTTGGGTAGACAACCACTGTCACTGAGACTAGCCTGGCGATCAATATGGATGTGAGCCACCTTAGGCTTTCTTCAATCATGCCAAAAAAAATCAGGAATACCGCATAGTTAATATTATTCAGAATTCCGCAAGAGCTGATATCTAGGTATCAGACACACAACATCTATTGCTTCATCATTAGCACCAAATTAGCTACCCACACAACACATACCCTGATAGCTGTTACAGTATGTAGCAATTAGTAAGGAATGAAACTTCTCCATAAGTTTTATTAAGCATAATACATTAGCTAATATCAATTCAAACTATTTTCAATTCAATAGCCACGGTCGTAGAAGAACAGGTCTGGACACTCGTCTGCATATTTGACCCCCTTGTTGTTATTGTGTTTTATTGGCGCTGATGTTAGGGCGGTCGGACTAAACTCCGCCCACTTCCTTTCCGCTAAGATAAACAATTTATCAAAAATTATTTTTTATCAATTTTTCCTTTGCTCACAAATTAAAAAAAAGGCTCTAGCAATCTTTATTTACTTTATAAATTTAACAATAGAAAAAAGTGGTCGGAGTTTGAGTTCGACCACTCGAATTACAGCGCCAAAAAGCACGACATTCTCGGAAACTTGACGAACTACAGCCAAACAACAAAGGGGTCAAGCAAAATACATTGTTAGATAGGCGAGTGTCCAGACCTGTTCTTCTACGACCGTGACTATATCCATAAAGTATTTTCAGAGATGTTGTAGATAATGCCTTTCATAAACTTTTGAATAATTTAACAACAATAGGAAAATCAACTTCTTGTCATGAAAAGTCTGCAAGCTTGCAGCAAGCATGTCATGTCAAGCCATATGCTTGAAGCAAGCTAACTAGTTTCTAATAACAAGCTTAGGAAAGCTTGATAAAAGCTTGCCTTGTACAGTACAAGGAAGACTACATCTGAAACAAATAAGCTTGACACAAGCTTGAAACAGACTTACCAAATAGGGCTTGTAATGGCAAGCCTAAATAAGTCAATTGCAGGCTTGCAGCAAACTTACACACTCTCTGGGTTAAGTGCACCTTGCAGTTACGCCTTGGTCATGTGCATCTGTCAAGTTCGCACCGACCTCGCACCCGACCTTGGTCAACATTTGCCTGGTTATTACTGTTTCACGAGTTTTATTAGCATGCGGACATTTTACACAGCACTTACAAAAATTAAAGATGAATTTTGACGCCCTTTCCGGGTCTGTGGGTTATAAAAACACGTGATAATGGGGTCCATTTAGCACTGAATTGCTGGCTTGTTACACAATGGATCGCGTAACGACCAATTGCCTGTCTCTATCACTCTCGACACACATTTCTTCCGTATTGTTATCATTTAATTCTAGTTTACTGCCTCTACTCTTTGTGCGGGTTGCGGATTTGTGCTTATTGTGTCGCCATAGGTGCGTATCAACGGGTCTAATGCCCGGTGACTGGCCGATCACGTCAAATGCCCTTCCCTCAGAGGCCTGTTGTCACGGCCCCACTCCATCAGTAGGGGTGCCAATGTAGTGGTCAGTGGTTATTCCGACGGCGTGGCAGTTTGGGATGGATTTGGGAGTATAATGGTTGGTGCTAACCTTGATCGAGTTGCTCGGGGGTGGTAATGATCGGTGTAATAATGGTGCACTCGCCGCATCATACAACACTCCTGTCACTTCTGGCCTATGCATTGCACTTTGTTGTCAGTTAGCAGGGTTTTTGGAAATCCCCAGCATGGAAATAATTAATTTATTAGTGTCTTGGTGATATTGTTCGTACGCCTCTACCCAACAGCTGAACAGGTCTGTGATTGCTAGCAGGAACTTATTTCCCCAGCCGACCTCGGATACGGTCCCATCAAATCTAGTACTATGACACTGAATGGTTAAGTGGGGAGACGTGGTTGTGTTGGACTTCCTATCCGAGCGATAGTTTTTGTATTTGTTGCAATTGTTACAGACAATGACATAATCGCTCCCATGGCAGGTCATTCCTTTCCATGAGTAGGTGCTTCTGATGTTCCTGTTTGTTTGGTGCCAGGCTGTTTGGCTAAGTGGTTGTCATGGTTGTACTGTAACACAGGTTTGACCACCATTGGTGGTACATGGATACACCAGAGGTCTTCGTCGTCGACTACTCTCTGCTCCAATCGCCCATCCACTATGCGCCAGTTTGGAACGAGCTAGCCCTAGCATAGGCTGCTTTTCTCCACAATTTCCTGTCACCTCCCTTGTGCATCTAACTCTGTGTGGTGCAATTAGTCTGCAGTTTGGGGTAACACCTAACATGAGGTTGGTGCGGGGTTGAGGTGATAAATTCGAGAGTTTTTGGTGGGTTAAGTGGCAGCACTGTCTCCTGTTCGTCCTTGTCTAGTGCGATGTCCTCGCCCAGCGAGTGCTATAGTACGTCGACCAGATGGTTCTCTGCTCCCGGGCCATATTCAAGGCTAAAGTCGTAAACTTGAAGGAGCATGGACCAGCAGGTGAGCTAACTATGCACCTCCTTCATTATGTTTAGCCACACTAGGTAGCGATTGTTTGTACCGAGCGTGAATTGTTGGTATTCGACACACAGATAACAGTGCTTGATAGCACTGATGATCGCAAGGCACTCACATTTCTTAGTCATACTTGCGCTCGCGTGGTCCGAACTTGGTGCTCGCATAGTCGATGAGGTGCTTCTCTCTACTTTTATCGTACTAAAACAAGTCACCGCCTAGGCTGTCCAGGCAAGCATCTGTTTGTATATACAGGTGTTTGGAGGGGTCCACTCACGCGAACGACTTACACTGTCAGAACCTGTGTTGACTTCTTCGAACACCTGTTGCATTGCAGGGGTACATTGGCATTTCTGGTTGACGGACGTGTCTGTGAGTGGGGCTGTTGCCAGTGTAAAATCTTCGACGTAATGGCGCAGCCAGTTGACCGGCCTGAAAAACTTCCGCAACTGTTTGCGTGTGTGTGAGACTGGATAAGCCTGGATAAGGCACTGACTTTCCTCGCTCTGTTGGTTTCTGGTTTTGCCTACCAGGTTCCCTAGGCGTTTGATGTTAGCTTTGCAGATGCTACACTTGTGGTTGGTGCATTTGAGTCCATTGATCGCAAGTCGCTCAAAGACTATTGCAAGGTTGTGGATGTGCTCCGTCCAGGTTTGGGAGTAGATTGCGACATCATCCAGGTAGGCCATCGCGAACTCCCCGATGATGACAACCAGGACACAAAACTGGAAACGCCGCCCGTCTGGGGTGATGAATGCTGTGTTGTGTCTGTCTGATTGTTTGACCGGAACCTGCAACCAGGGTGGTGAGGATATTTGTGTTGCCAAGTAGGCTTAATATGGACAGTATGTTGAGAACCAGTGGTGGTTTGTTCAGTATGGTGAGGTTCAGCAGGCAGAAGTTGACATAAAAGTGGCAGCTGCCATCTTTTTTGGGTGCTAAAGTGATGGATAAATTGTACCGACTCTCGATGGGTTCAATGACACCATCTGCGACCATTTCCACTATTTGCAAAATGATAATACATTATTGGTGAGGTCCGCAATCGTGAGGCGGGATGAACAATGGCTCGTCGTGGGTGTATATGATTTAATGTTCTGCTACTCAGGGTTTCCACTGACCTGGAAAGTCAGGGAAATACATTTTCGTGTGTTGGCATTTGGGCTCCGGCAGTACGATGGCAATGTTACAAGTGTCACTTGGAAAATGGCTTTGGTTACTGCTCTGTTTTTCGGAAATAGGCCTACATCGCCAACTCCACCAATATCTGCAATTTTTTATTTCACCGACTTTACCTAAGAACACATCAGTGGTTGAAAAAATGTGTGTGTTGGTTTATTTTGTAAACGAGCAGTGACTAGATTTTTGTGGGTTTCAAAATTTTCACATAATGGTATGTTATGAGCTATGTCAACAGGCGTACGAGAAAATGCTCAAATTTGCTTAACTTTTTAAATTCTTCTTATTGCAAATACAGAGTTATCAAAGAGTTTCATACTTACATCATATTAAAACTCATTTTTTAACAGCAGAGTCCTGATAATGCCTACGAAACTCGTACAACGAGAGGCAAAATAATGCCCCACATGCAACAATGATACACTGCAAAGGTCGTTTAACCATTATCGATACATACCACATCTGCTCATACTATTATAATTGATCATTCTTCGAGAAATATACAATTTTGCAATAGAATTCGTCATTTTAAATATATAATTTAATTTTACAAATTAGAAAACATGTAATGTACACACACACAAAAAATAATAAAAATAAATAATACAAAAATACAAAAACATATTCACATAAGGATAACAAATTCACAAGTTCATTTACACTTCAATTACATAAAATATGAAGTGGATTACACAGGCAATTAAAGAAATGTGAAACAAGTAACAAGATCTCAAAAGATAGTTTTGCATTGTTTTCAGCTTAGAGCATAGGCATAGATTACCATTCTCTAGGGTTTTCAACGACATATATATCTATGTCTATTTTTTTTTTGTGTAGCGAATATTGGTCAATGGAATATGTTAATAATACTTTTTAAAAGTTCATTGGATTATGTTCTAACCACGGTCGTAGAAGAACAGGTCTGGACACTCGCCTGTCTAACAACGTATTTTGCTTGACCCCCTTGTTGTTTGGCTGTAGTTCGTCAAGTTACCGAGAATGTCGTACTTTTTGGCGCTGTTTTCCGGGCGGTCGAACTCAAACTCCGTCCACTTTTTTCCATTGTTAAATTTATAAAGTAAATAAAGATTGCTGGAGCCTTTTTTTTTAATTTGTGAGCGAAGAAAGTATTTCATAAATTGATAAAAAATACGTTTTGATAAATTGTTTTTCTTAGCGGAAAGGAAGTGGGCGGAGTTCAGTCCGACCGCCATAACATCAGCGCCAATAAAACACAATATTCTCGGTAACTTGGTGAACTACAGCCAAACAACAAGGGGGTCAAATATCCAGGCGAGTGTCCAGACCTGTTCTTCTACGACCGTGGTTCTAACGTCCAGACAAGCTCCGAATATGTTTTATTAATTAATTTTGTTTTGATCTATCAGACCATAATTTACATGTTGGTATTGAACATGTCAAAAGTTACAGTAGCAGTTTTTAAGAATATATAAAACTAAAGAAATATATATATTTCTAGACTAAAACAATAGTGTATTAAACTTCACAAAGCGGAAGGAAATATGACCTATATACGATACTTGACACATACATGTAGCTATAAATAACATATACAAGTAACATTTGTTACATAATATATCACTTTTTATTTTTTACAAGTACACTGGCGTGCATCATAGAAATGTATTACACCTTTGCTAATTAATTTTGTAAAATATATCAACCAAAGAATATCACCGTGGCGAAAGAGGCGTTCCAATTTGCCGCCAAAAAACAGAAGAAACTTACATAACTTGTCAGGCCAGCCAACCTACGCACAACAAATTTAACGCGTACTTGTTGACTTTTGGTTGCAGGTTTTGACGAAGATGTATGTAAGTATATAACGTTTAATAACTTAAAATGTTATTTTTTTAGAGTATATTCAGTGATAAATTCAGTAACATGATGTATTTGCCTAACGTTTTGTCTATACTTGAAATAATATTCAAATGTAAAAGGCACGTAATTGATTTGAAGGTTACCGTTTCCTGCACCCACCATCCAATTGCAATTTGAATTCTGTTTAGCCTGCGTATTTGGTTGCCCTTGGATTTTTATACATTTTTGCCTTGCTCTGCCTGACAAAATTTGTAGAAGTAAGGTGTAAAATTTAATAACGTAAGTTTTTGTGATTTAATTTTTCCTACGCTGTATTTCAATATTTGGCCATTGTTTTGTTAAAGTGTTTTCATTGTTATGGTTGTTTGTGTTTGCTCAAGTTGTGCCGTGTTCGTTAGGAATGCTTGTGTGTGGGAGCCAAAAACGTATGTGACATCTCAATACAGTGACCTTGCATAACCTCTGCCCAGCTGGTTATCAACATCTGCAGTTAATGTTTCGGTAAGTCAACCTTGAATTTATTCCATTTATAAGTTAACTACAATACGATATTGCAAAGCCGCTTGGCATTGTTGTGTATGTTATATGTTTGGTATAAAATTACAGTGGAGCATGAAGTAGGCCTATACTATAAATAAAGTACTGGTAATTAATTTATGTAATTAATTAGTATGGTACTGATTTTTAACCATATGCCCTTTTACATTATTACATTAATACGAGCCCAACGATAGGACCTACAAATTTTTAGTTATTTTTATTTATTTAATATACATCCTGTAAAAATCATAACCAGCTCAGATGGGTCAAGTGTATAGAACATGTCCTACTAATAGTTACAATAATACATTTCAATTAACACAATACAAACAATTATATAACTTAAATATATAGCAGTACAAACAATACATATAACATACACAAATATTCAATTATAATTTTACAATAACACAATATATTAGTATTACAATAATTAATAAATAACAATACACATCAAATTATTATACCCACTCTTCTTTTAAAAATTCATTAAGAGAGTAAAAATAATGTTCAATCAGAAATATTTTTAATTATCATTTAAACAAGTTTGGACTGTTTTTTAAACTACTAGGTAACTTATTAAACAATGTAGGCCTAATGCTTGTATAGTAGGATCCCTTCTGGAAGAGTCTTTAAGATTATTCACAGGAACATAAAGATTACAAGAACTTTGAAATTCGACTATTATTATTAATTCCAACAAGGATATTGAGCACGAGATGTAAGTTTTCCAGGGACAACAATTTTATTATTTCTAGGTCTAAACGACACATTTAAGTTATAATCGCAATGTCTATCCCTAAACAAACATAACTTATTTGTTTGTATTAATGCTTTGTAATGTAGTTTTCTTTTTCAAAATTACACTTTAGTCCACTATTCCCAGTAGATTTTCTGAAAGCACATGTTTGAACAGAGATACTGAACAAGTCAAGTTATATGGCTGAGAATGTAGTGTAAACTTGAATGTCAGTATTGTACTGCCATCAAGATTTTTAATTCACTTCCTTCTGATCTTAAAAATTTTAGCAAAATCTCAAGAAAGAGCTTCTAAACTAAGGGTCTATCTTATTACTAATGTGTTTTATTCTGTAGAGGAATTCTTAAATACTGTGACTCTTCTACATTGAAATAGTCCTCTTTGTCGTCTGTTATACTCTTTTTTTATACAAAATGTTAAAGCTAGAAACTCATCACTGTCTAAACTAATGCAGGAATTCTTTGTCATCAGGAACATCATTTTACAATGTACAAAGCTAAACAATTTATGCAAATTATGTACTTGTACACAACTTGGTGATGTATTAAGCTTATGTAAATTTTGTATTTGCTTACATCTATTAATATGTTTGTTTACTTATTAAGTGTTTTGTGTTGTGCAATGTAAATTAATTTATTCAATGACAACACCCACATCCCATGAGCTCCTTGCTCACTTACGGGATCAGCCGGTGTATGTTTAAAATAAAATAATCTACCAGAAGCGACTTCGTGTAGTTGTTTTTGTAACTAGTTCTTGGGGCACACAGGAAAGAAAATAAAGCCATGTGAAATTTTATACATTATGTTAATACAACCATTCGTTTTGCCAGAGATACTGTAATTTGTTTGATTCTTAATTCAGTAACTATAAATGGTAAATAATTGTGACGTTATTTACATGTCAATTTCGTCACAGTTTTTAAACGGACACCATTAGTGTGACATCACACGACGCTGCTGGTTCCAAACAGATATATTCTCGGCACATGTTAAACAATGATCTAATTTTATGTCCCTAAGAAAATATTGGGTAGATTCTATTGTTTTTCTAAATAAGTAAAATCACAGACGTTATGAACATAGCCTAACAGATAAAACTGCAGTACACTCTTACTTAACCTAAAGGTAAACTTGCATGTTTGTTCACGTTTGAATAGTACAACGTATTTGCAATAAAATATGGGCAATTACAAAAATAATGAATTATATGAACTTGTAACTAATATCTACATTTATATTTCAATGCTAAACATTAAAAACAAACCTTTGTTTGGAACCAGTGCTCTCGTGTGACGTCACATTTAATGGTGTCCATTAGGCCTACTATATGTCAGTGTAACCAGACAGCAATATGAAGTAAACAGGTCTGAAACCCTGACAACCCAAAGAGAAAACAAGTTTGCTAAAAACCATGCCATGTCGAGTTATTTGTACTGTCACATGGTGGAAGCGGTATATCTGTTAAAGAATTTATATTGATGGCTTCAATCACAAATATTGTATGTTAATTTTTAGAAACTGTAAAAGAATATTTCATATTGTTCTTACAACTAACAGTTACAAATTTAACTTTATGTATTATTTTTTCCGGTGATTTCATCTAAAAATACATTAGGGCCTGTAAGCAAGTTACTTCTACTAGGATGTTAAAGCTTTTTATAATAAATAATAATTAGACGATTTGCATGGACATACAATATGTGCGCTTTAGGCTATCAATATTTGAAAACTGTAAAGAGAAAGACATACCTAAACATATGATTGACAAAGTGTAATCGATATTCAAGTTCTCTGCAGTTTGGTAAATATCAAGGGTAATTACTCACGCAAAAACTAACAAAAAACATTAATGTTAAATTTGTACAATATTATTTTATATTCTGTAAATTTATAGGCCTAGTGCCTTAAATAGGCACTTGTGTCACATAGACTTATGTCACTTTTCTTACAAAGGAGCGAAATGTAAAAATTTAATATACCTAATGAAATAAAAATAATTATTCTCTTCGTTGACCTTAACTTTGCTGCAATAGGTAAAAGTAAAAAACTGTAACATGTAAACATATGAAAATGCTACAACTTGGAGAATGAAATGCTGGGATGTACACACATTACACAGCTAATAAATAACTATAGCATAGTAGATTATGTAATTATCCCAACTAACAGTGAAAGTCAAAAACCCAGATCCAGACCTATCGGACCACTACACTCAAATATTTGAAGTTGTGCTAGATGTCAGTTATAATATTGACTGCATTAAAATAAAAACGATAAGAAAATTCTGTTCAGAAAACTTGAACTATTTTATATCATACCTTCGGTATTGCTTAAATGAATTAGTAAAGAAATAGTCAACTCCAGCAAAAAAAATTGGAATATCTGTACACCTTTTGAATAAATCAATTGATAACACAAAATGTTTGAATTTTATAAAAATTACAAGAAAACACACCACAAGATATTAAATTCTGGATTGAAGAAAAATAAAAGAATTGAGAAAAGTTAGTAAGAAATGGTCAGCTAATGAATAATAAGCTTGAGAAGATAAACAGAAAGTAATTATATACAGTATATTAACATCAGTAATACATAGAGACCTGAAAAATTTGCATTTTCATTTGGGCACAAGCTAGAATTCCATCAACTGTAAGTTTGTGTCACTTTCGCAATTGGCATTTGACTTATTTGACATCTCCTGGAAGTCTCTGAGACAATAATGGATATGTAACTAATACACACATATATCACTTTAACAACAAGCAGCTAATGTGCATCTGCTGTCTGCTTCAGTTCACAAATATTCTTGCAGGCTAGCCTACATATCAGTAAACCCACAAATTTTTCCAGTCTCTAGTAATACATTACAACTGTAGGATGATTTCTTTTATAACAGAAACATATTCATTGTTTTTTTATTTGAGACAGACCAGTCCAAAGCAGGGACAGATCCAGCTGTAGGTTTTGGAGGGGTCTCAATAGTAGTGGCGGTAGCAGTACTAGTGAAAGTAGGAATAGTGATTTTAACTCTCAATTGGACAACTACCTGGTGACAAACTTGGCATATAACTGCTTCCTCAATGACTTACCAAACCCCTTATGCACTGTTCAACCTCCTCCACTTTCACCAACTACTCTGTAAGTATAGTCCGAAGTATACTCTTCTTCCTCACCCACTGAATCTCCTCACTACTATTTCCTCTACGCCTGTACTCTGCCTTAATAAACATGCAGCCCATCCTCCCTGTCCTTTCCCCATCTTGTACATTCCAACCAGCCTTTCCATTCTTCTCCTTGTTACAACCAATGAACCTTTAGCTGCACACTGGGCTATATTACACAAGTTTAATACTAAATTCCACAATACTTACCGAATGGATGACGGAAGCATTAAAAATATCATTATATGTACTTGCCCAATGTACATATACTTTTATTTAATCTACTCAACAAAATTAAATGTAGAGGGACTTGTGTTTGTGATAAAAAAATTATTTTTCAATTACTTATTTGAAAACTTTATTAAATTTCAATAATAAGTTAGAGCTTTAATATAGTTGTTATATGTCAATTTCTACTGTGTGGCATCAGGAAATAAATTAATTTGTAAGCAAGCAATATTGTACTTAGAACTACAACATACATATCCTGCAGAAACAATTACAGGTAGTGTACATTGATTTTCATCAAATCAACAAAATAACTACTCACGTGAGTGAATTTTCATAAACACCTAATGTGTACTCATAATAGCAACTGTTTCGTTCAGCAAGTTAAAAGTTTTTGTAGCCTGCAAATTAAACTGAAATAGTTTAATTTACATTTGAAAGTGTCAGTTTAATGCAACACCTTTACAAGTACGTTTTTCATAATCTTGGTTAAAATTGTTACTTAGGTGTAATTTTATTTAACCTAAATTTTTTTCCTTGTAATTTAATAGCAAGGTGGCTTCTAGTTTCATTTAAAATTATAGTAGGTAACTCATAGACAAGCAAGAACTTATTTTCAAAACTGGTTTGCAGGGCACATAAATATAAACAGAAGTCTATAAGTGGATGGGGTTGTGTATCAGCCAGTTATGTGCCAATTGTTAAGTCTAGTTCACAAAGGCACCTTTCTTGTACCTGAATGTGAGCATTAAAGGTGATCAAAACAGTGAATTCAGGCTATCCTGCCAAATTAATTTTTTAGTTTACAGAGCAAACTTTCTTGTTCAAGAATGTGTACACCACAAAAATTTTGAAAAAGCAGATTTAAAATCTGCATTTGGGGTACTGGGGATAATTTGTGCAATACCTGTTTGTTGAGTCTGCAACAAAAATATATTATAATATGTGAAGATGGCAATATTGTTGGCTATAGATAGAAGAAAGGCAGCTAAACCGACATAGGTCTGTAAGGTGACGCATCCCTGCTGTGTAAAACTGAATGGCGCTGCACTCTACCACTCGATCATGAACTACGTCCTCCAGGCTCATAAACGTATCTAAAGCATACTGTGATCATTTTCGTTGCATGTTTGCGTCGTAGTAGTACAGTGTGTTTTTTGTGAAGTTTGAAAGTTATTGTGGTTTGAGTGTTAAGTGCATATTGAATGAACTAAGAAGTTATGAGAAAATCTTTAAACAGACATACTGTGATGTTTTGCGTTGAATGTGTCTAGTCACCTTGAACTAATTAATGCTGATTGTTAATCTGAACTGTATTTGTTTCACATAGCCCGTAAGAAATACAAACATAAAATATATACTTAAAATGCAAAAGACATTGCCACATATTCTCGCCTCAACCCAGGTTCACAACTCCGTGAAATAGATCCACTGCTAGCAACAGATGATAGTGAACCTCAACCCTGTACATCACGCGATGCCAGTCCATTTGAAATCTCTCCTTTTTCCGTGAAGAGAATCAAAATTTACACCAGAGGTCGTAAAGCCTCTGAATTGAAAGTGATTACATAGTCTCCATACAAGAATGCCTTAAGAGCCACGATTGAAAGTAAAAGAAGCAGGCCACAAAAGCACGAAGAGGTCGGGGTAATGCTGCAGACCGTGGATTACGTTGTGTTACAGGCCGTGGTTCATTCTGTGGTGTAGGCTGTAGTTAGAGATGTGACACTGGTGAAAGCTCAACTGGAAATGTTAGGCCTGCAAGAAGGCAGATTACCAAAGGTAACAGAAATGACAATTCAAGTATTGTATGTATTTAAAAAAAGTCAATAAAAGAGGTAAAAAATTCAAAATTTCTGATATTTGTTTAAAATACAAAATACACAAACATTTTGTAACTGATTTTAAAACATGTCCAGCTGTAACCCTTGATACGTAGTTACAGTGTGAATTTTAGAAATTATTTATGTTCATTGGCTTTGTGACTTATAGGAACTAAAAATTTGCAAATTTTGACTTAGAAATGCCACTATGGGAAAACTGGCTGAGTTATATTTCTTTTTTCGTAAGAGTTGACTGCACTCCCAAGTAACGTCTACAAAACTTGCACAATTTCATTCAAATATAAAATTACGATTTTTCCCCACTTGGACACCCTTAAAAGAAATAATTTTAGTTGGAGCTGTAAACAGAATTTTATTTTTATTTACAGTAAATGATGGTTTATGCAGTATTATTTTTTGTCAGGTATCAATGAATACTGGCAAGACAATGAGACAATATTTTTATGTTATTCTCCCTCAGGGACAGAGAAACATTCCAGTTTTGCTCGAACAATGTTCAGTTATAGTCTTTATTGTATTAATAATTATATTAATAAATTAGAGTTTTATTTGATATTTTAAGTTGTCCTGAACAGTATTGAGCCTTAGTAGGAGAACACTGTTGACAGGAGTCTACCTTGGCTTGTATTAAGAAACCATTCCAGCATATGGCTGCAGTGTTTTTGGGATACCTAGGTTAACCAAAATTAGTATTACTGTAACAAGAATCAAATAAAGATCCTCCAGAATGTGTCCAGTGTCTTGCAAAATCAGCACCTTGCTGGGTTTAATGTATATTAAGAGCATAGTAGATAAATAAATGGTGAAAAGTCCATTTGAAATCCACACGTTTTTTAATGCCAGTGTGGAAAAACTACAAAACAACGATAGTAGATAATGATAATAGCAGTTTTTATGAGCAAACATTTACCCAGAATTATGTATTTGTTAAGCGTGATCCGTTGTGCCACAATTAAACGTTCGAGAGTTTAGCGTTACAGATTGTTGTTCAGAAATATGTTACTCCTCGAGAAAAATTTTCACTCGGAAAGTTGGCAAATAACTGTTTTCTAGGATTGTGTTTTATATTTTTGTAAATTATGTCTGAGATACCCACAATTTTACACTGATGCTTTTAGCATAGATAGAAATAATGTCAGATATGAAAATAATAAAAAATTATAATTCTAGTTAAAAAATTAGTAGATTTTATAATAACCATGCATAGACTTTTTTATGTGTGTGATAAAACATGTTTCAAAAGAGATACTGGTGTTATTGTAGGTATAATAGTTGTACAAGGCTCGTGGTATATTAAAACACGCAGAGTACTAGCAACTGTTAAATACTGCACAAGTCTTACGCATTACATTAATAGTAATTTCACACAAATAAAATATTTTTCAAACACACAAATGAAATAATTTTAATTGAAGTAAATGTATTGAACTGTAGAATGACACCTTTGTCACATATAAATCGTTTGTTTTAAAAAAATTTTCAAATGTAGTACGTATATTTTTGCATGTCTTTGAGTATCTGTATTAAAAATAAATAATTTTTACATGAAATAACAAAGATGTCATTCTGTAGCTTAATACATTTAAACTTACTTTCATTCAAAATTATTTTATTTGTATCATTCAAATAGTTTTTACTCTGGGTAAGTAGCGACAATCGTTGAATCACTACTTTGACACGTGCTTGTTCGAAAACTATGGAACTGAAAAATATTATATTTATGGGAAATTATTGCACGGGCATACCCAGGGGGAAGAGCTGCAGCTCCTAAATGTCAGGGTTGTAACAATTTTGAAAGAATTCTTTAAATAATATATCTTTATACTTTCGAAATATGGTTTTATATATTAAACTGATCTTTTGCTTTTGAATTGAGTAGAGACTTGTTTTGTGTATTCTACACCGAATGTTTCACTAACAGGTGGCAGAAATGAAACTTGGAATATGGGCAGCTACACAGAGTGTCTTGATATATATAAGATATTTGTTGTCTATGAAGGCAGCGAAAGGAGATGTGCGTAGTTAGAGTATAACCGTGTAGGTTGCCCATGATGTGCTTGTGATTCATTTAGTCGTATTATCGAGAAGGTACTCTGTCCATTCAGTGCGTCTATGATATGTATTATTACAATGTACATCTCATGTCAACTCATACTGTAGTACAATAGCATACATTTGTACAGCACATTTTATGCTTATGTATCTACTTGCTTGTTTTGTAAATAACATGTTTCCTGTAGAAAATACACCATGTAGTGGCCTTAATTCCTAATTTCATTCTTGCATGTTTTTCTGAACTGGGCTGTATATAAGATGGTCCCGAATTACAGATAGAAAACCTGTGAGGTGATTTCCTATGTAAAATTGTATATAAAATGTAATACTAAACTAGCTATATCACATAGTAACTTGTCAGGGAGGTATTTACCTTTAAAAATCAATATTTCAAATTGTTTTAAGAACTGAAAATAATGAATTGTAGCCTAAGTCAGATTAAAGAGTAAATCTGCTGATTATGTTACTTTGAAGTAATACCAGACACCTGGGAACAGCTGCGGAATACTATTATGTTCTACAGTGACGGGAAAAAAAGGAATGGTATGTTATACTTGTGCTTAATATTTTGAATGTGACAAGCATAATTTTACATTGAGCAGTGGTGTATGCGGCACTGTTGTACAGCATACCCAGTTTAGGTGACTGGTACCCTGTGCAAGTTAAATCTAACCACCTTCCAAGAGCCCCCCACTACATAAAATGTATGTTTTATGTTCTGTTACATTGATAAGGTTAATGTTGCAAGTTGGTTGTACATTGCCAAAAACTGTTTGGTAATATATTCACTCCAGCACATAGGGGGTGCAATGGGTGCAGTTACACCTCCAATTGCGCTGCTATTTGCTGCAGTTTTCACTTTTAAGGCATAATTTATCCTAAAAATGTTATGTTTCTTAGAGTGGTATAATCAATGCTTTGGCTCGGAAACTCCTTAAATAGCACCATTTTGCATTTTAAAATCAAAATTTTTCCGGTGGAGGACCCCGGGCCTCCCATTTTTGGCTTGAGTGTGTATATATATTTTCTAAAGCGTGCACCCTCCTTAACCTATACCTGCGCACGCCAATACTCTAGTATTGTAGTCACTAGTAAGGGAAAGAAATATTATTTTAATGCATGTTGTGTGTACTCTAAGTTCACACCTTCCTAGCTGCCACCCTGGGCAACTGCCCAGTCTGTCCAGTTATAACACGAGGCCTGGTACAGCTTGCTGACACTTGCTCACTAATGTACATGCTTGATGCATGTAGAACGAACCAATCACGACAGTGAATACAATTAATCTGAAAGTTTTCTTCACTCCCTCATTATGACATCGGTAGAGATGATGGTATATCACTAGAGTCCATGATATTTCGCGAAAATAATTCTGCAACAGTTTGTTTCAGTGCCTTATGTGCACATATGAAGCTCTGCTTCATGGTTATTGGCAGAATGTATTATTGCACAGACGTGGCCCATTTGACTGTGCCAACAGGAACAAGGTTACTGCGACACCACACACCTGCTGTGATTCGCGGGTAGAAGCCCAAGACGCTGAGAGTTAAAAAAAGCCAATCTCTGACCATGAAGCATGGCTACATATGTGCACATAAGGTATTGAAACTAACTGTTGCAGAATTATTTTTGCAAAAACTCGTGGGCTCTATATTTTGCGAAAAAGTTTTGTGCCAACATACCCTGGCCTTAAAAACACAGTTTCTTGCAACATATGTGGTTGGCTGATGTATGTTTTACACAACACGGCTGCCTGCAGACCAATAACAGGCATCAAATATTACAGTAATGGGATTCTTATTGACTCAGTCAAATAGGGCAACAACTCCACGTAGAAGTGAAAGCTAATAATCTTCTGGTAAGCTGAACAAACTTTGAAAACCCAACAAATAGTCAAGTTTTCCCATGATAAATCGTCATCTCTAGATATCAGTTAAGTTTAAATACGTACATTTGATTGGTTGACATGTAAACTAGAAAGTAGCTTGGTCAATTAAGGAGAAAAAGCCAGTAATTTTGGTTGGAAACACAATATTTAAAATAGCATTTTTAATGCCCATGAGGGCTTTCTTCACCTTCATAAATTGACCATTTGGAACACAAAAGATGTAAACTTTTACTGACATAAAAACATTCTTAAATGCTGTTCTGTACGAGCAGTTATAAATGCATGTCCTGTTGGGGTCATGTAAAGGCTGCCCTTGGCTATTTAATTTTTGAGGTATGCCCTACTGTCTCATACAAAAAATAGTGGTAATAATGTAGTACACATCAAATATACGTATGTAGTATCTGTTAACAGAATACAACCTATTTCATAAGAACATTATTGGGAATGGAAAGTTAAAGATGTCAAGCAAATGACTGAAATACTCAATCTACAGATACCTTAAAAATTCGCGTTTACATTTAGTCACAAGCTAGACTTCAAACAACTGGCCCTTGACTTAAATGACACGTCTAACAGGGTGCCAACCCAATAACAAAGAAGTAACTAATTTCAGACATACAGCGAGCAGCCAATGGACAGCTGTTATTTGCTTGAGTTCGTAGATATTCTTGAAGGCTAGCCTACATGTCAATGAACCCGCAAATGTTTCCCGTCTCTGTCAATCTAGAATGAGAAATAAACTTTTCTTCATAGTTAAATGGGAATTTTTTTGCCGAGTACAATTTTATTAATGGACATATGTTTATACAACACTAGTCAATTATAAGCTTTGTTTACGAGTAACCAATTAAAAATGCTTTCTAGGCATATAAGGACTAGAAACTAAAAATTCTATAACATTAAAAACTTTCACTTTTATAACTACGCATCAATATAACTACATCCAGAGCTCTATAATATTCAAATTTTAAACAGCCAAATATATAAATCTGAAAATAATTTTCAATGAAAATGTGAGTACTGTATTGTGGTTGTAGATGACATGGAAAGTGGTTTGTTCCAGTTTCACAGTTGACATGGACGTGCGTACACTTCAGTTCAGACTCCAGTGATTTTTTAAAAATATTTCTGAATGGATTTATTTTAAGTAATTTAAATAAGTGAAAAAATCCACTGGTAATTAGTGAATACTCTGATTCCTTTATGAAACTGTTCTATTCAGAATCACTGGAAAACTACTGTTAATAAGTGAATGTCTGTTTGTTCACTTATTTTAATTTCTTGCAATGAGTCACTATCTCTATCTGTAATCAATATAACTACTGGTATTCAGTGAATATTCACTAATTCACATTGTTTCATTTGTTAAAACTGCTGTATCCCAAATCTGTGATAAGCAACTGGTTGTGAGTGAGTATTCTCAATTCACTTTATTTCAATTCCTTGTAGAATCAGTAATAATTTACTGGTAATCAGCTAATATTTCCCATTCACTTATTTCAATGTACAGTATTTAAAGCGCTTTTTCTAGAATCAGCATAAAGTCACTGGCAATCCTTGAATATTTACAAATGTAGGTATTTTAATTTTTCGAAGCTCCTCTGTCCAGAATCAGCGAGAAACAACTGGTAATCAGTGAAAATTCACGTAATCATTTATATTAATTTATTTAAATTTTTCCATCAAGGATCAGTGTGCATGGAAAACCCGAGGTAATCAGTAAGTATCCACTTTTTTTATATTTTGTGACTGTTGTATTCAAAATCATTGAAAAAACGATTGTAACAAGGGAATTTTCACTCATTTACATTTACTTGCCAATTTGTTGATGCTCGTGTACCCAGGATTTGTGAAAACCACTGGTAATCAGTGAATTTCCATTGACTCACCTTAGTTTGTTGTAACTGCTTTGTTCATAATCAGTAGAGATGATGGTATATCGCGAAAGTGTTTTGTGCCGACATGCCCTTGAAACAGCTATAGTTTCTTGCAACACATATGATTGGGTGATGTACAACGTAGCTGTCGGCAGACCAGTAACATGCATCGAATATTACAACATCGGTAGAGAAGGAAAAAATGTGCGGGGTCACTGACATGTAGGCCGGCCTCCAAGAAAATCAGTGTACTCATGTAGACAACAGCTGTTTATTGGCTGCTCGCTGACACAGTAAAATGGGCCCGCAAATAGTTTCATTGTTATAGGCTCATCGACTTCAAGACGGCCGATTGTGAAAGTATAGCACTAACCAACCGTTGTTGGAATTCTAGCTTGTGCCAGAAAGAAAACGCGAATTGTTCAGGTGTCTAAATACCGGCTCAGTCAAATAGGGCAACAGCTCCACGTACAAGCAAAATCCAGTAATCTTCTGGTAAACTGAACGTGTGTTGAAATCCAGCAAACAGCCAAGTTTTCCAGCGACAAACCATTATCTGTAATAATCAGTGGGAAACCACAGGTAATTATTAAGTATTCACTACTACTGTATAGAAAGAGTAAACTAATTGTGTGCCAACTAGCTTCAGTGCCTCGCGTGCACATCGGCAGCTGTGCTTCATGGTTATTGGCATACAAGTCTCTGACTTGACTGGGTCCTACAGAACAATGTTGTTGTGACACAATACGTCTGTGATATATCAGTGGAACCCAAGACAAGAGAGACTTCAAACACACCATCACTGACCATGAAGCACAGCTGTATATGTGCACGTACGGCATTGTAACCTCCCTAGAGGCGCAGAAATATTTGCATCACAAACTCTCGTGGCTCTGTTAACAGTGCGTGGTAGATAAATAAACGCTGAAAACATCAGCTGATTTCTACGCTTTTTTCGAAGCCAATATGGATAAAGTACTCAATGACAATCCTAGATAACGGTATTTGCCATCTTTACGAGTAAATATGTATCCAGAATTACTAATTCGTTACGCGTGATCTCTTGCGCCGCAGTTAAATGCACGAGGTTCCGGCGTCAGAGATTGTGACTCAGAAGTTCGTAACACTGGAAAGAATTTTGTTTAAAACGTTGGCTAAAACTATTGTCTAGGACACGGCCGTAGAAGAAGAGGTCTGGACACTCGCCTGGATATTTGACCCCCTTGTTGTTTGGCTGTAGTTCACTAAGTTACCGAGAATATTGTGTTTTATTGGCGCTGATGTTACGGCGGTCGGACTAAACTCCGCCCACTTCCTTTCCGCTAAGAAAAACAATTTATCAAAACGTATTTTTTATCAATTTACGAAATACTTTATTCGCTCACAATTTTAAGAGAAGGCTCCAGCAATCTTTATTTACTTTATAAATTTAACAATGGAAAAAAGTGGACGGAGTTTGAGTCCGACCGCCCGGAAAACAGCGCCAAAAAGTACGACATTCTCGGTAACTTTGTGAACTACAGCCAAACAACAAGGGGGTCAAGCAAAATACATTGTTAGATAGGCGAGTGTCCAGACCTGTTCTTCTACGACCGTGGTCTAGGATTGCTATTGTTTAATTTTCGCAATTTGGCTACAATAAACGTACAGTTATGGATTAATGCTGTTAGCGTTGAATTATGTACCACGCCCTCCCTAGAAAGGCTGTGTTTGTGTGTGTGAGGCAGGAGCGGTAAGGTTGCCGTTGACCGGTGTATGTAATATACATAGGGACTGGAACATTTCGCGAATTCAATGACCTGTAGGCTAGAATCCATTATACTATGCATACTCAAGCCCCGACTACTTTGTCTACTAGCTGCTTGTCAGTGGAACAGCAGACAATGAACGAATAGACAGGGCTTGAGTATGCATATATAGTACAATGGATATTAGCCTACAGGTCATTGAATTCACGAAATGTTCCAGTCTCTAGATTATCGCCTCTCCGTGCAAGCCACTCAGCTGGCGTGCAGTGCTTTACTATTATCATTGTTCCTATGGGACTGTAAGCCGTGGCCACATTATTTTATTTGTGGCTAGAGTATTTCAAAGCCTAACGCCTGTTTCTATAGTTCTGTTTTTTTTGCATCCGGTGGTTATTTTTAAAGATACGGCAGTCTGGAAACCCCATTTTTTACCAATTTGAGGAGTCCGAAAATTATGTTCTACGTATACGTGCTGAATTGTTGAAACTGTGGTGACATAGTTAGAAATGTGCGTTGTTTTCGTACATATACAAATGTATTGCGTGTTTATTAGTTTCGGCAATAAAATAATATTGGCAACTCGCTGCAGCACATTTCAAGCTCAGGTAGGGAGGCCCCTTAATGAGGGAATATCCACTTATAGCGGGTTTAGAATGTGTGTGGATAGAGGCAGGCGATGTTCCAGTTCCCTAGCTGTTACAAAGCGACTCGTGTTATTTAACACGTCAAGTGGGTCACACGCCTCACACATTCTTCCCTCCAAGCCGGCGTTGTGTCCGCTCATTTCACAATGACACATTAAACATTATTATCGCGTAAAGTCCGTGCTGTAAGCATTCGTTCCGCGTTACGAAAGATTGGCCTTTAGTCATTGACGGGAGTTTTTCCTTTGCTTTCGGTACTTGCGTTGCGCGGGCGCTAAAAGGGTGACACGCGTTTATGCGAGTGTGAGGTGTGTGTAAGAAGCAGTCGTCGAGTAGGACGTGGCTGAAGGCCGTATCTCGTCCCAGCACGCAGTTAGAGGAGCCTATATGTTCTGACAAGCCGCCGGTGTAGGATAGGGTTGCCGACTTTTACACATTTACCGTCTACGTTCTCACCGGTGGAGCCATCATTAGAGACCTGAACAATTCGCGTTTTCTTTCAACAACTGTAAGTTCGTGCCACTTTGACAATTGGCCGTTGAGTTATTTATAGAGGCGGGAAAAATGCGACGATTCACTGGCCTGTAGGCTAGCCTCCAAGATTATCTGTGAAATCGTGCAGACAGCAGCTGTTTATTAGCTGCTCGCTGACAGTGATATGGGCCTGTATTCAGTTACAGTTGTATTATTGGCTCAGCTACTTCCAGGAAGTGTCAAGTAAGTCAACGGCCAATTGTGAACGTGATACAGACCTATAGTTGCTGGAACTCTAGCTTGCGCCTTAAAGAAAACGCGAATTTTTCAGGCCTCTATGTATTTAACACCGCCGTGAAGTCTATGAGCCAGTAATATAAATGTAACTAAATGCGGGCCCATTTTACTGTGTCAGCGAGCAACCAACGAACAGCTGTTCTCTGCTTCAGTACACAGACATTCTTGGAGGCTAGCTTACAGTGGCTGTAGTACCGATGTACACGATTGAGGCCATTATCGAACATCAGGTTGACGGTTTTTTTAATTTTGATTTTCAGTTACGAATGGAACGAGATGACTCTACTAATGTTATTTAACATTATACCGGGATAAAAATCCAAACTGAGCACTTGGTATCATATGTAATAGAGACGCTGGAAAATCACGAAAATACTTTCTGGCAAGTTACACATGTTCTGTGTTAAAACTGTACAGTTCTAATTGAGTCTGTTGAAGAGGGACACGGCGCTTCATATAAACGATAGCCAATATAGGTATTATACATAAGGAGCCTAGCAAACAATCAACTTTTCCCGAGAATTACCAGTGTCTCTAGTAATAGCAAATGTAATTTGTAATTGAAATTCACAAATTAAATAGTTTATTGTTTACAGTAAGCAAATATTTTTAAATACAAACAATTTTCCATGCTATAAAATTTGGAAAGTTTACTTTCTTTCACCTCACATTCCAGAACAATCCAAGTTATTTCAAACTTTTTTTTTTGCGAGAGATTGTTTTAAAGATTTATCGGTGTAAGTTCCGTGTACATCCACCCCACTCACCGAATTTCCAAGTCGGTTGAACGGGTGGATACATCGAGTCATCCGGCTGACACCAAACCAGTCATTTACGAACGGCTTACACCGGCGGATGCACCGCTGAATTTCCGAATTCGCGGCATAGGAGTGTACCGGTTTCAGATGTCCGTGTTTTGGCGCGTGGCATCAGCGGAGCGATAAGCTGCACGCTCGACGAGAAGTGTATCGTCTCTGTTCACAGGGTGCCAACTGCTGTGCAAGGTTTTTCTTCTAGTCGTTTCCCTATAGGCAACTTAAACGGTGATCCTAAAATTTTATTTTTCGATAGGATGAAATTAAGGCCAACGTATGCGTGTCATTAAGCTCTTTACACTAATTAGGTGGTATTTTCGAAGTTACAGCAGTCTAACAATAACTTTTTTTAAAGCTATTTTGAGAGGCCTGAAAAGCGTGATTGTAACAAGCGCGCTGAAGTTTTAAAAGTAAGGCCATACTCTTTATTTTGTATTGTTTTTCGATATTTATTTTTTTAAACTTAAACGAGAGCAGATATCAAAAATCTGTATGGTAGTTTTGTTTAAAATTGGGTTTTTATTTTTTTTACTTGGTAACTCATTTTTTCGAAGCAAGAAATTATACAGTGTCTGCTATAAAGTCAGTTAACAAGAATTTCGTTAGTTGCATAGTTAGCTGAAACCGCAGTATTTACTATCTTGCTGAAATCTGCCAAAATAGATAAGGCGATTTTAAACAGAACTGCCAGGCTGGTTTTTGATTCTGCTCTCGTTTAGGTGTAAACAATTTACTATCTCTAAAAAAAAAAAAGTGTAAACTAGTGAGCGTGGCATTAAAGAAGCGTAGTTTCAAGTGTCTACTCTATTCGTAGCTAAACTCATATGATTAAGTCGAACATTTCCGCGTAAAAAAAGAACTCGCGTGGCACGCTACAACATCGTCTATGCCCCGGGCGAGGACTTTCACGCGCAAGAGTAATGTTGTGTGAACAAACAAAAATAATTTCGTCCTCCCTTTTTTCTGTAATAACTTAACAATCTTGGCCGAAAATCCGTACATAGCATAATTTTGCACAATAAATCCAAGTTTTCGTGTGGGAGTAACCTTGGACCCCCTGCTTTATTGGCTGGCTTGGTGTTTATTCCCCCCCCCCCCCTTTTTTTTTTCAAACCAAAATGTTGGAATCCTTCCCATGACCATAAGGGATATTTCTGGTAACTCGACTTATATTTTACGTCTAGTGAAATGATCAAGGAAAACTATTACTGATAGCAAATTCATTTTAATACCACCTGATACGTTGAAAGTTCTGTAGCAAACATAATTGGCAGCATGCCGTAATCACAATGGCGCGACAGAAGCCACACGACCGCCGCGACACGTAAAACTAAAGCTGTCAGTCAGTGCCAAGGATTCTATGTCGTCAGCTCGAAAAAAAATTGCTGACGCGACGCGAATTTCGAATAGAAAATATGTCTATTTTATTCTATTCAAAATTAAATTTTGTCCCCAAATGTTGGTGAAATTTGTGAGTTGGTAGTAAAATGCGTTTATTTATTTTACGACACATTGGTTGTTGGAAGAGATGTTGGTTTATCGCGGGAAAACTTGACTGCTTGCTGGATTTCAACGTACGTTCAGCTTGCCAGAAGATTACTGGCTTTAGTTTGTACACGGAGTTATTACCCTATTTGACTGAGCCAATAAGAATACAGATATTATAACATTTGATGCCTGTTATGTGTCTGCAGACAGCTACGTTGTGGAGACGTATATCATCCTATATTTTACAAGATACTATACAGCTATGATCTTTGAAAGAACTGTGCAATGGGAATGCATAACTGGATTCAGTTTCTTGGACGTACTCCATTGCAAATTGAACGACTGTCAAAGAAAACTAAACAAGTAAAAGAAAACCATAATATAAGCAGAGTATGCTTAGTCAGCAAGATACATACACAACAAGAAATTCCAAAATGGAATCGGGTCAAATAGAAACAAGGAACAAACAGCAGATAATAAATGAAAATAATAACAAATAAAATAAAAATCAAGTAACATGCGACACAACGATGAGATGAAACAAAAAACACAGCAAATATCAG
>PNEQ01107878.1:0-26150 GCA_003012365.1 Medauroidea extradentata
ATATATATATATATATATATATATATATATATATATATATATATATATATATATATTTAAATACAGCAGACCCTCTATGAGCGCACACAACTCTCTGTCTTGAACTAATTGCTAGTTTGTCGTATTGAAAATGAACACGTGTTCTCGCCTTCCGGCAAGGTCGCATTGTGTATGAGAGAAGACCGGGTTGAAGGTTGAGCCGGTGTGATGAGTGTGGAGCAGTGACGGATTAAGAGAGGTGGGGGAAACGTGAGTTCCTCTTAAAAAAACCTCGGCTAGGAGAAACGTCCGCCGCGTTTACCACATGCGATAAATCCGGGACGGAACCCGCCGAGGGATCAAACTCGGATCGCTTTGGTGGGAAGCGAGAGGTCTGACCACTCGACCACTGCGATCCCACAGTTTGTTGTATTATTTATGTTAAATAAATTATACATATTTTTTGCCGTTCTTGGGGCTTAAAACATAACTACAGCCTTGCAATTCGAGTACGTTCAGTTAAGTTAATAGTATTAACTTTGAAGTCGACTATGGAATGAAAATATTTTACTATGCATAGGTTACCGTAAACACTAAAATGTTGAGTGCAGTGGATATGAAACTGAGCAACGTAGAGAACAATGCTAATAATGACTCGTCAGGTGACCCTCTGTGCAGAAGCGGAGCCTGAAACGAAGACATCAGTAGTTCAGTGATACACTTAAAATCATTGTAGTTTTCAATGTTAGTTTGTAAATAACAATTTGTTTGTAATAATGTCGCGTAATATTAGAGGTCCTATTACTTGCAGACATTGAGCGGCTTGATAATGTAGTGGAACGTATTCCAGTGCACAGTTAGAGGCAGTTAGTTGACATTGTAAGGAGCGCTGGCCAGTAGAAGCATTTTAACTGTATACTTCTACATCGATCATATTGCTTTGCTTCCGTGAGTGGCTTCAAGGAAGCACAAACTTTATATCCACTAATTCGCCTATTTAATTAGGTCTAAGTGAATATTTTTATATAATATTTACATAGGCAAGAGGTTCAGCAGTCCAGTTCCATTTAAACCTCAACTGCGTGACTAATTACTAGAGCCACGATTTTATGGTGAAAAGATTTCTGCACGATTAGGTTTCAATGCCTTATATGAACATGTGCAGCTGTGCCCCTTGGTCGGTGATTGGTTGTTTTAACTCCCACATGTTTTGGCAGTTTACTGGCAACTAACAGACGTATTATGTCACAATGTCCTTATTCTGATTGGTACAGTCAAATGAAAGACGTGTCTGAACAAAGATACCCAGCCAATACCCATGAAGCATAGCTGCCGATGCGCACGTAAGATATTGTGACTAAATGATGCAGAATACTTGTCGCGACAAGCTCATGGCTGTACTAATCACTCACAGGCTTTCAGATCTCCGACGTGAGATCGCATTACGTTCCTTCATTCTGCTTATTGACGTGTTGACTTGAAACAAGGGAATGCAACAGCGGAAACGTCCGTGTGAGCGCAAGTCAAGGCGACGTGAACGTCACGCCAATTTAGTTGGCGGTTGGCCAATAGTTGGAAGTAGCTTGGCGCCAGTGGGGTGGAGCCAGCCGGGAGAGATATATGACTGGGGTGAGATAGCCACAACCGAGTGCTACACCCACAGCTGAAAACATTAGTCTCAGGCGTCGTCCTTGCTAGATACGTTGCAGTTCAGAGTGCCAGTCGTTCATGCTCTAAAGTTTTGATACCGTTAGTGATTCATTACAAGAAGAGTTGCTTTTGATCGCGTTCCCTTGATTAAACTACCTTATAGTGGTAAAACAGGCATCCCGTAATAAAAGCAGATACTCTCTGTCGCATGTCGTAAGGTTTGTTGAAATCAAGTTTTGTATCTTAGATGACACTATGCGTGAAATAAAACCAATGGCATTATTGGCAAGTTTTATTTCCACATTGCTAATTTGTTTTCTTAAAAGTAATTCGTAAGAAAGTATACATGAGAATTGTGAAATACTGTTCATAGTTTAGTTTACACGATAGGCTGCAAACCGAAAATAATTTGCTCCATATGTGCACGTCCCGTAGCGAAAAATAAATAAATTAATCAATAAAGCTCATCATATAGGAAACAGTATAGCTGTCAAAAATACATTTGTTCCTGAAATGGTTTTAAGTAACTACTAAACCCATACAAAAACATTTTATTGTGTTTAATTTTACGTTAGTTGTTGCGAAAAGACTGTGTTCCTTATTTAAATCTCTCTTATTGAAAATAAGGATAAAAACACTCTTTGGTTTAGCAGTAACTTTGTACCAATTGATGGTATTACTATCGTGGTTTTCAACAGTGAACTCTGTCCATGTGTTAGGAAGTAGTAACTTGCCAGCTGGCAGTTCATATTTCGGCAGCGTATTCATTGATGCAAATCATCTGAGATTCAGACAAACTTATGTTTTCATACTAACTCAGCCTGAATGTTGCAAAATATAATTTGTAAATAATACGTTAAAATGCATTATTCTTGCCTTTAATTAACTAGAGCGATGTACCTGAATTTCAACATAATTGGCGATTAAGGTTATTACTGTTGATGCAAATTTCACGGAACAAACACTAAAAACAATTACCTAGATACGAACTTCCTCGTAAATATGATAAACATACAGATAAACAAAAATTTTCTTCCGTACTTCGAATTCCCTGATACGGCCTTTTAAACCATCGTTGCGGCATTGACAGATCAAGAGTCTATTACGATAGTTACGATAACCATAATTTCTTTGTAAACGACGTAAGCCTTATGTTTACATTAGCAGTGGGTTATTTGCATGTAAACCATTCACAATCCACCAACTTGAGAGTGCAGAGTATTGTAACAACACTAGCAGTACGCCCGCGGCTTTGCTCGCGTGTATTACTCAGGACTCAAGATAGGCAGTTCAGTCATCAAGTGTTAGAATGACAAATCTGCTAGTTCAGTTAACACTGCATCAAGATAAGTAGCAATAGCTGTCCACGCAAAAACTAGTCTTAAGTTTGCCTATGCCACTAACAGCGACTTCGCCTGAGCCTTATTTATAGTCACAGCAAAGTTGACATTTTGGGGTAATTACAGACTCATTAATGTAAGAGGGCAATCGGATGAAATACATAGTTTACGTGGTATTAAGACTTATTTCCCTAGAGCACAACCATTGTTGATGGTGCCCTCAATAACATATTTATTTTTCAAAACCTAACTTGAAGTTAAGTGACGTAAAGGAATTTCGGCGAGATAATGTTTCGATGAAATGTAAACTTATTTGGTGCCACACTCTTGAGGTTAGTGAGGTGGTACATGTGAGCTGATGCTGTCGAGGAACTTCAGTAGATAGTGGACAGCATAATCTATTTTCATCACTTTTGAACGACTTCATTCAAATTACACTAATTTCATATGCTTTGCATTTTTTTTTGTGTCAGACCGGCATGTTTTTACAGCCTTTGAAAGGAATTTAAACCCAGAACCTTCCGAACAATAGATCGGTGCTACAAACAACTGTGCCACATAACGTCAAAATTATTCAAAGAAACTAATTTTAAAAATAAAATATTTATTTCCTGGGCTCATAGAGGCTTTACAACATCGCGTCTCGATACAACTGTAGAATAGAACTCCTGTATGATTTAGTTCTCGCTGGTCGCACCTGCTTTTCGGATTCTCTGCCTTGAAAGTTCACAAAGATTTATATTTAATTAAGTTATCTAATAAAATAAAAAAATTGCATATATTTTTAGGTACTTACGTAGGCATCAATCTGACGCGAATACCACCTCAATATCTCTACTGGTTAGATAAGCATCATCGGATGTTAGAAAACAAATTTTAGGCCTTTTTAAACCCTTTAGATGTGGAGTTTCGAAACATCTTAATTTCACACCTTAAATATTTGTTCAGATATCCAAGTGAAGCAAAAATCACGACGATAGATAATTCAGTCAAAGCAAAATCGATCATTCATTAAAAATCACATATCACTCCTGTACAGGACTGAGGGTTCGAATTTCGAAAATATTAAAACATTTTTACTGCCATTTATGTAATCAATATACTGAAGCAAAAATAAACTGAAGATCTCCATGGTTTCTGTAATTAAGATTTATCTAAATCACATTCCAGATCTTTTCACCTCCTAAGAGACTGAATTTCGAAATATCCCTGTATCACATTTAGACTACTTAACTGGTGTCACTTGGACGTGAAAACCACGACTATAGCACATTGGATTCAAGATATATAGACGATTAATAAAAACACATTTCATCATTTTTCACCCCTTTGGTGGGTAACTCCGAAAATTCATGAAATTACATTTTAGGTGTTTGAGTAAGCATCAATTTTAAACAAAAATTACGTCGCCACACAAAATTCGATGGGATTGATATGTATCGATTGCGAATCGAAAACGTATTTTACCCTTTTATAACCCTTTTGGTGCCGAACTCGGGAAATATATTTTAATGATATTTGAGATATTTATATATGTGCCAGCTTGCAGCAAGTGTGCAGCGCCTTCGTACTTGAAAGATAACTCGAAATTTTCCGCTGTAACAATGGAGGACAAAGCGGCAAAGTTTCTTGTTAGTGAGTACTCTACCTCCCCAGAAATTTTTACATTGTATTGTACTCTATTTATGCGAAAGTGCACGCTAAAATAGTCGTAAAACGATGTTTTTAAAGTTATTTTTATTATTTAAAAATAATAATATCAGCAAATTAAAAAATAGAACTCTCTGTTGACACTTTACCTCGTGTATTATTCAAACATAAATGATTTACGTGAGAAAGTGTCGACGTGATCGTTCAAGTCCGGACTGTCTGCACGGTGTGGTTTAAAGTTGACTGACACATGCTCTTAAATTGAGTCCCTTCTGTAATTAATGGAAACCTATGATGAAAACATATTTTAATTTTAATTACATTCAAATAGCTTCGACAATATGCTATCTTACTTTACGAAAGGCTATCAGTTCATTTATTATCAAAAGCACACGAATAAAAAACAAGAGAGTCAGTCCTATGTTCCGCTGAGTCGCAAAAAAAAAATCATTGGAGAAAACAACACAATCGAAACACTAATCTTTAGTTTTAGTAATGAAGTGTAAGAGGAATATTGACTTGCGTTCCTATGTACCACAAGGTAAAAAAAGTGAGAACATTAACTATTAGGTTTTCACCTATTGTGGTTTTCTATTGTAGGTCTAAGATATAAGTAGGTGTGTAAAATTATGTAAATGAGAATAACGGTTTGTAAATTTAATTGCTATAATAATGTTATATAATTTGGTTTATATTAATAAGTAATACCAAAAGTAAGTGATTTTATAATAAATATGATTTCCATAATTGAAATTAACATGGCGTATCCAGTATATATAAATCAAGGGACAAGTTGTAGTCGAATCGCTGATGACGAACGCGCGCGTCTGAAATGTTCTGTATTTTACCTGCCGCCAAAATTATAGCGTACCACCGAACTTTTCGGGGGGTGGGGGGACATAAAATGAAATTTGAGTTTCTTCTTTCATTCGTCCGCTGAAACCCCCTTCCCTTCCCCCAATCTGTCACGAAGAATTAAAAAGGTTCTCAGTTACTATATTTGACTCTGGATTTTTCAGTTAATAGTGAACAACAAATTGTTTGGTTGATTTTTTAAAAATAAAATAATTTGTACAATGAAAATTAACAGATAGCATTATCGGCAGGACAGTTCACAAATGCGATGCAAAAATTTTGAAGTAATTTGACTAAATGATTTTCGATTGCTAACGAGTTTAGTTTGAACGTTTTTATAGGCGCTTGATGTGAGTACTCGCCAATATTTCGTGAATACTATTTGCACCTCGCATGACGTCACAATGAAGGGAAAGAAGAAATTGGAAGGAGAACATGTGCACAGTTCCACCTCTAGCTATCCCCAGCACGATTCTGGCCACCGAAATATCCAACTCTCCTCCCTTCCAGCCTAATTATATCGTGAATCTCAACTCTCGTTTCTTTGTAGCTTTAGTGTGATGGGTAATGTGGATAGTAAAGTAGAAGAGTTGTTTACCATTGGTAGCCTAATTCAAGTAATTATTGTTAACAAGTATTTCGTAAATATCACAGTGTTTACAATTCGCAATGAACGAAACTACTTATTCCGAACTCATAATGACCACAAAAAGAATGAAATTCACAACATGATATATCATAACTTGAAGAAAGCATTCGACCTCAAGATCTGCCCCTACAACTTCGAAGGCTTCAACAACGGTCTAAGAGTTTCTTTTCATGTGTTACACTTTCAAAGAGAATTTTTCTTGTAGCACACAATGCTAAATGAAAGTTCCGTTTGGTGGTTTTTGAAAGGACTATAAAGCCCATGTCGCAATATCAAAATTTTTCTACCAATCACTTCAGTTATAGTTAAATAAAGTTGGATGGTAATTACGTCAAAAAATCGTCACTATCGTGGCCATATCTGTTAGAGCAAGTTTGTTGGTTTTCGTTTGCATTCAGTATTTGCGAATTGAACTGGTTCTAAAATTTTTTGAAAGTTGGATGGCTGAGTGAGTGAGAGATTTTGGTCAGCGCTTAACCTCGAGGTTTTCAGCGCTGGTGAGGGGTGAAATGACGAGCATAGAGCATCGCCGGAATGAAAGGGCGGGGGAAACAGAGATCCCCAAGAAAACCCGCCGAACAGCGGCATCGTCCGGCACGATTCCCACATGCGAAAATCCGGGGACCTACCCCGCCGTGAATCGAACCCGGATCGCCTTGGTGGGAGGCGAGAGGTCTGACCTCTCGGCCACCGCGACCCTTGTAAACTTAGAGATCACAACATTCGTTCCTGCAACAAGTGAAGTTGGAACGAAAATATTCTTGTAGTTTTCATGTTTATACGAATAAATTTAGTGTAACTCGCTTGTTCCGTTTATAAAAGGTACCATGAAACTAATATTTGAAATGTACTGAGTCTGTGTTTTCAAAACCTTAAGTTTGGTTTGATACTAAAACAATTTAACTTACAAAAATACAATAGAGAAATTTGTGTATCACTTAACTAACATTTGTGATACACAATTAGTTGCTGACAACCCAAAAGCCTATCATTTCTACCACCATAATTATCTACAATTTCACTAAAAAAATTTTTTACATATTTTTACTTCTTCAACTTTCCTGCTAATGAATTTATTTAGCATAGTTTACATACTTAATACACTGAAAATTTTTTACCATAATTTTGCATGTGTTCTAAAACATAAACAAACACATAGTTTAGGTAAAACGGACTGCAACAACAAAATTTGACGTGTGACATGTATTTTTTTACGGAATATTTCTTGGAATATTTGTCTTCCAAATTAATTGGTAAATAGTTATCGTTGGTGACAAAAATTTGACAGTGTGACAGGGCGTTAAGAGTTGAACTGTAAAGTTAATCCCCTTAGACTACAATGAAACTGCCGAGGTATGCTGGTACACATTTCAAAACCCACCCCGAAAATAATTTTCTTATTTTTCGTGATTTCGTAATACGCTTATTGGTCGCTTTATAAATGCGCGTATTTTTTTTGCGGTGAATTTCCATCCCCCTGAGAAAGCGTTCACCCTCCTTCGCTCTTTTACGGTTTCGAAATGGCCATGTAATGAGTGGGAGGGTTATCGACTTTCCATTAGCGGGAGGTGTTTACCCGTCCGCCGATGTTGCGCGAATCCATCAGGACCTCCCCCTTTCCTTCCTCCACACGTCTCTGCGGCTCTTCTTATGGAGCAAACACTGTCAACCATCTGGACCAGTTCTCAAGACCTCCTTCGAACATCCCCTGAGGGTCGCCGCCGTTAGCTCCAGATCTCGTGACGTAGCCGTCGTCGAAGGGCACCAGCTAGGCTTATTTCCACCCCCAAGTCCCCTCCTCTGACATCACTTGCCCACCACCATTTCACCCTTCCTCCTGTCCCATTGAAGCGTTGATCGTCGCTGCGGTAGGTAGCGCAACCGTTCAAGCGCCGACGAATCCAAGAATCGTCGCACGATCCAAGACCATTTGCGGCGATGACCGTCTCAACTGCCGGGTGGTTTCGATGGCCCACGCCAGGATATGATTTTGTTTGCGTCAGAGAGAGGAGCAGGAGAGGTAATGACGTACTCGTCCTTCCGCGGATTGAACGCATTTCACGCATTTTCGACTTTGCGATTTGAGATATCGGAGCTAGCTACTTTTCTGCAGTATTTTATAACAGTTACACTTCTCTCCATTAAGATTTCTGCAACTTCTCGATATCTGGTTGTTTAATCTTAAATTTTCTTGACTTACCGCTATTATACTTGGGCGACGAAAAGTATTAAAATACAGCTGCAGGATATTTTATTCAGTGGTGTAACGTTTAATTCACTCTACGTCGGTCTTCTGATACGCTTAATGAAAGGATTTTGATAAATAATTTAATTTTATGCAAGTGAAAATACTTAATTATTTTTCTAAATATTAATAATATAAGACTATTTTAGAGAATTCAGTCGGTACTGCATTGAGATTTTGTGCAATGTATTTATTTCAATTGCTGGGTTTTCGGTGTGGAAATCTTAGCATATTTTTCAAGAGATGACAAAACGTAACAGACCTGCTACTACAGTAGTTGGTTTATGAATTTCAAAGCAGTGGTTTAAAATGTTTTTAGCTTACGTAAGTTATGCAAAGTGCAATAAATAAGCTACTGTTAAATTCCTAAATGAACCGATGATATTTATTAAAATTACCACACGTATTTCCGTTGACACACTTTTCATACCATATTTTTCATCATAATACTTACATCATTGTTTGCAGTTATGTAAGTAAAACTTCTTTATTAAATATCGCATTGGTTAAAATCTACATTTCGTATCGTGAGTGGGTAATGCAAAGGTATATACTTCATACGATTATCGAAATTCTGAGGAACTGGCAAGTGAGTTTAAAAAAATCCAAATCCTAGCAATGCCAGTTTTTTCTCCATATTTTACGCAATTATTTAAGTTCAGTAATAAATTATTTTATCGTAATCTCATGTCACGAAATAAAAGCGACAATATAATGGTATCGTAAATGATTACTAGAAACGTACGATGATAATGTTTTCCCATACAGTTTGTACAATCAGTTATTTAGGTTTTTTTTTTTTTAGGTTTCTATACGGAATTCGAATTTCTGCGAATTTGAGTAAACATTCTTAGTGTTTATATATGTGTAACACCGTCGTAAGGTTTTGCAGTTAATAATAATAATCAAATCATAGTTATAATTAGTGTTATTTTGTTTCAAGAAATACTGTTTCATAAATTTTGTTCGGAACTATATTTAATTAAATCCTTTTTTCGACAAATTAAAAATAGAATTACTGTCACAGCTGCATATAATCTGCAAAATCGTCACTAAATATGATGTTCCCTAATAGTTGGTAATTCCATAATGTGTTGTACTGTTGAGAAATATATTTTCATAAAAATATTTTGCTCGTGATAAATATAAACACCTTCATTAAGAATATGGAAACATTTTTCCCATAACTAGTTTTCACGCTACTTTTCTGCAGTAGAAGAGATGAAAGTATGATTTATTCCATGTCATATTCAAATTTTAAGAATTTGTATACTGTTAGTTTCGCGTAACTTACTTTTGAGCTCCTGAGACGAATTGGAAAACAACATAGTTATTAATGTTTTTTTTTTTCCTTTATAAAATGCATATCCTCAGTGGATAGTTGACTGACCGGCAAAATTACGAAAAAAAAATCTACTACAATTAGGCGTATTTGTATAATAAAATTGTAAAAAGTAAAACACAAGAAAACACAAGTTTTAAGTTATTTAATAAGAAAACCAACTAATAAAATATCCCGTGCCACCACATCATTTATAGCCTATTAATTTAATTATTTCATATCCTGCCCTTTGACCCGATAATACCAAAATATGCGGAAGTTGACAGTAATTTATAAAACGTTACAATATTCAGTACACAACAGTGACATTTACACAGTAATAAAAAAAACATACTATTAATCACAAGTAATACGATCTACTATTATTGCGATATTCCATCGAATAAAAACTTTTTGTTTAAAATATAATTCTGAAATGTGAAAGGAGATACCGTATTGCAAATGTTACAGAGCTAGTTTTTTTTTTTGTAACTTTTTCTTTGTGTATGTCAGATAATATGAAAACATAACATAAATGGCGACAGATGGAACAAGTGTTAGGGGGTTGATACATTTCTTGAATGGAGGTCACGTTAGGGCAGAAGGAGACTCTCCGCACCAACAGGCAAGTGACGTATGTGAAGTATGTTAATGTACGCATCTGCACTTTTAAACTCGAATTTAAAAAAGAAACATTAATTGAAATATCTTACAGCGGGCGCCATGTAAGTTGGCGGGTAACGAGCTGGAATGTGTTGCATATAATATTACTACCGTTTTAATTTCGAATGTCTAATTTACATAGGTCGATTTCCTTCCAGTATTTATAGGCTGCTAAGTGTTTTTGCAGCGGTCTGCTGCTTGAATTCCTTGGATGTGCCCTTCACTCAGTAGCTGCCTCTCGCCATCTAAGCTGGCGGGCAGTTTACGTCTTGAATGTTTATGTTCTAATTGAAATGACATGCTTTCTTTATTAAGTTGTCAAGAGATAATGTTGTTATCTATTTATTTTTATCCTTTATACAGCAAGCATTATAGTTCATATAAATGAAACTGGCATTACCGAACATAAATATAGCATACTCAGTTCAGGTCACGTCGTCATTTCGGATTCCCCCGACGTTTCGGAATTTCTTGTCAGCAACAAGAAATGTTCAAACGCTCGCCGTACCCCAAAACAATACGTGGACGCAACCCAGAAGCCAAGACGTGCATGACTAAGTCAACGCTAGCCCAACGATCAAATCGTAAATGAAGCCAGAATTACCGTTACATTATATATTTTTACTGCAACGACCGTTGTCGTCTTAAGTGATTCGCCGATGTGTTCGTGAAGTAACCATTTTAGTAATAACCCAAAATTCACTTGGAGTTGATAGAGCTTTTTTTATTTCGGCTTTTTATTCTCGAATATAAATTTTAAATGAAATTCACTAATGCGATGCTACACATATACGGGGCTAGTGTGAGAAATGACTTGGACATTGCATTTACCTGGCAATTTACGGAATCTTTCAACAATAAGTAAATATATTAATTAAATGCTAGAATTTCATACCTCAAGAGTTTTTGTGGAGTACTGCGTCTGAGGCTTTTAAACCAAGTAACGTTGTACGGTTTCCGAAAATGTCAATTACTGCACTGCAATGTTCTACTTAATAAGTGTAAGAATAATTATCTTAGTAACGTCAGGCGAGGAGTTGATGATGAGCGTTTTTACAGCAAGGACTTGTTTTCAAGCTGCCTCCCCTATCTATATATTTAGAGTAATGTATTTATAGGAGGAGATATGTAACCTTAATTTAACTTAAATAAGTTGTACAGGTTCTTGGTGTAACTAGTGGCATAGAAAAACAGCTCCACAAAGTTTTTCTAGAACTATAACAGTAATCTCATTTTAGAGGTTCAAAAATATTTTTATATGATGTACTACTTGGCAATAAATGTTTTGAAATCACAATTTAGACTGATTTTGTAACTTTATCAAGGTATGTGCCACATTTTTATTTCATTACCGTTGGTGTCTGAACTACGAAGAATAAATAGAAAGAGGGCAGAAGGTAGCAACAATATTCATCCGACTATAAAATTTTATAAACCTACCTCGCGATCCAACCGTGAACCAACTTTTCTTATGTAAAGTAAGATATTCTACGATAAGGTTTCTGAATCAACACTATTAGTTATATTTTACTATTTTTATGTATATACAGGATGTTCAGAAACAAACGCATAATAAGCACACCACATGAATCTTGGAAGAAACTGGAGACGAAAATGTAAGTGGCAAAATGTACAATGACATTTCATGTGCACAATGTGGCAACACTGCAAGGAGGAAGTTAGCGTTTGCGCTCCACGTCCAGGTATTATTTTATGTATATTACGTCGAGTGAACGTAGACTCATGTTGCGGCTGCTCAGAATTTTAACATGCGCTCATAATATGCAGGTCAGAACTGTAGACTTAATATAAGTATGACATCTGTGGAGCGCAAAAGGGTACTAACTACAGCGCTGTGTTGCCACATTGTGGACGTAAAATGTATCGTACAACGTTTTCCCACTTACCACGTACATTTTCGTCTCCAATTTAGCTCAGGTTTCGTGTGGTGTGCTTATTGCTTACTATGAACTATTTTCTGGACAACCTGTATAAATTTGTGTGTGTTTATATATGTATGTGTTTATATATGTATGTGTTTATATATGTATGTGTTTATATATGTATGTGTTTATATATGTATGTGTTTATATATGTATATACATATAACATACACGAAAATACCAACTGATTCTAATCTATATTCACAAAACGTATGTGTACATCCTGAATGAAAAACTAAGGTGGAGACTTATGCAACTTTGGTCGAAATTACTTTCAAATAACGCTACGCACCTTTGAAGGTGAAGCTGAAACGAAGGCGAGTTAATTGTAAATATTTCTGGAAGTATTCAAACTGAACAGTGACCTACAGAATAATGCGTAGTTGATCGAATAGCCCGTATCAACAGCAAAACATGTAATTGTCAACAGGAGGTATTGTGACGTACACAATATCGTAATACATACGCAAAATTCGGTTTATAACTACAGATTTTTTTTAATCAGAACTTTATTAAACCACATATATCGTGCTGTGTTGCAAAACTACGTCCGGTCGTATTTGAGAAATTTTTAACTATAAAGATACTGTAGGCAGTTTTTCATTCCTTTGCCGTACTAATCCCTATAAAATCTCAAAAAGTGATATTTTCTGACTTGTCACGGGTACGTACTTCGTGGTTTTGAAATGTAAACAGAGACTTCACGTAATTATAAAACACACGCGATTAAGTACGATAACATAAGTTGACATACTTCAAAGTTTTCAAGGTGCTGATTAACAGAATGTGATTACAAACCCAATGAAACACTGACATTGCAAGTTTGTTTAAAATTGCAAGAACGCAGCACTTGTTTTTATATCATATGTTTGGAGGTATTCGTTGAAGTACACAACGCCTGGAAAATCGGTTCTATTTTAAGGCTGTCCACGTTGCAATGATTTCCGTAGTTCTATGGTTTTTTTATAGTTTGATATGTTCACACCAAAGCAAATGTGGTAAAATCACGAAACCAACTGGAAGAGTGAAGGCAAGACAGTTAATCTGCTGCATGCGGTGCAGGATACTGACAACGACCTGCTTAGAGTGTGTATCAATTTCAGTTCATGTCAGTGCACTGTATGAAAACATTTTAGTGAATGTTCAACATATGGGAAGGGTGAATTTAGACACAGGAGCGGATGTATCTGTGTTAACGCTAGATAGTTAGTGTTACGTGATTATTAAGGCTCTAAAACTGACAAGTACAGTAATTACGTCGTATGGAATTAAAAATTGCATCATTTATGGTTATCGATGTAGCTGAGTCGCCTGCATTGCTAGGCTCAGGTAACTGTGTGAAATTTAATATTATGTAACGTATTCATGAAATAGAAAAAGGTAGGGGTACTTCAAGAATTTAAAGATTTTTTTCAGGTCTGGGATGTTTTCATCAAATCATACCATCAGGCTCAACGATCGTACAAAACCATACATAGATCCTACTTGAAGATTACTTTATAGACATATGGATAGGCTTCAGAGCAAGCTAGAGGAGTTGGGGGTATTATGTGTATTTAATAGGCTATGCGGGTGTGCGCTGATGCAAGCAAGAATGGGTTGGGGGCTTTCCTCACGCTAAAGGACCACCCTATTGCCTTCGCATTTCGCATTCGTAATTAACACGAAGTGCGCTATGCACAAGTAGAAAAGTAACTGCTAGCTGTACAGTTTTCATCATAAAAATTTTGTAATTTCATATATGATAATCACAATGTGACCATATTTACTGACCATAAGCCACTTGCATATATCTGCAAGAACAAACTGTCGACCAGGCTTCAACGAATAAGGATAACGTTAGTGATGGTGAAATTTTGCGAAATTTATTGACCTGCATGTTATAATCAACTAATGCATACTAAAGCCCTGTCTGTTCGTTCACTGTCTGCTGTTCCACTGAGTAGCTGCTAGCGAACAAATGGTCGGGACTTGAGTATGCATACATAGTATTTTTGATTCTAACATGCATGCCATTGAATTCGCGAAATTTCTCCATCCCTAACGATATTATGTGTTTATTACCTTCCAGGAAAATTTCAATATATAGCGAACACACTGTCCAGGGCATGTGATGAACAGACAGGACAGGATCAAAACATGGGGGTGGCACATGCAATAGTGGTAGTGGTAGACAATAGTTTGGTATCAGACAAGCAAAAACCTAAGTTTAAAGAGGAAACATTAGCATATGTGTAGTTAAAGAATGTTTTACAGTTTGTCAGTAGGGTGGCCAGAATCAAAGATAGGAATTGATAAGATGGTAGAGATATATAGGAAAAAACATGGAGGTTATATCTGGGTGGGAAGGAATCTTGCTGTTAGGAAACAGAATAGTTGTACCACAAGATTGTAGAACAGAGATGTTACGGGAAATGTTTGAAGGTCTCATGGAAAAAAAAAACATAAATCAAGTGCGCGACAGTTATATTATCGGCCACAAATAAGCAATAACGTAGAGATAGCAGGAAGACCATGGGAGTGAGTAGGGTTTAATATTTTTACATTCGAGCCACAGTCGTTATGGGTAGTTATAGACGCAAATTCTAACTGGATGGAGATTCTGGCGATATAAATCATCTAGCGGTGTATTAGGTGTATACAAATTTATATTGTAATAATACACGACGTGCCGTATATCGTCCGCGACGATAATATACCATTTAGCAGTCATGCTTTCAGGCTATTCGCAGAGTAGTGGAAGTTTGTGGTAAAGCTCAGAAGCTCTAATTACCCGCAGAGTAACGGACTACCTGGGAAAGGGATAGCGATTCGTAAGCAAATGTGCCGTAAGTTAAACTCATACCCTGGGGATGTATGGAGCATGTTGTTATAGCACAGAAGTTCACCGCTCAAACATGCTGCTGATGGAAAGGGTATGCAAGATAAAAATTATAGAACAAGTTAATATATTTCAGCCTTGCGTGGTAAAACCAGCAAACGTAATTTGACAAAAACACGAGCAATCAGAATGTAGTAAAGCTTATTATGATAGGTATATATTTTAAGTGGTAGAGAAGGAAGATAATACAGGATACATATTGAGGAATCAGAAAGGAGACAGACTGACAGAGAGAAGAATGTAAATAAGGAATTTAATGATCCTGGTGAAAATGTAGGGAGCTAGCAGACTATGCGTAAAAAACTTTATTAGTAAGAGAGCTTGTCATGTCTTTTGTGTAGCTAAGCCAAAATAACTAACAACCAATTAGTAAACAATTAACTGCATCAGTGAGATAACTTGTCATGTCTTTATGTGTTGCTGTAACATTTAGTGATAGTCTTTGTAAAGATGGTGCTGTAGCACAGATGTTGTTTAGCATGTTGGAAGAAGAAGGGTGTAATATATGCATGGTGCTGTAACAAAGACGTACTGTAGCATGTTGTAAGGAGGGTGTATGGGCAGGATGATAGAAGTATAGTGTCTTTGTAAAGGTGGAAGCAAGTAATATATCGTCTGGAAGATCCAAAATGCCGTCTGATTTGCCACATGCGACTAACATACCAATATTTTCTGTATTTGTGTACTGTTATTTATCGTGCCAGTATCAACGGTGTTGCTGTCCTGATTCAAGTAGCATACGAAACTGGAAACTGTGAATATGGTTACCACTTGAAATGTAAAAGGAAGTTTGTAGAGATACGATAGCCGCCTTAGTGTCATAAATATACTACATTTTAAAGTGTAAGTGGGAGATACACACGTGTCCTACAAAGAAACCAACGAGATGTCAGGTTGAGTGGAATTAATTAATAGTATTTAGTTTACATTTATGTTTTTCGGGTTTGTTATATTTTTTGAACTTAAACATAAAACGCTGTTATTCTCTTAAAAGGACACATTCATTGCAACGTATTCGAACATATATTTTTTTTACAATACATGTAGGTACGACTGTATCTCAATTTTTAGTAACTCCGAAGGAAGATTTTCGGAAAACATCACATCGCCATGATATTGTATTAAAATGAATAATGTTAGGTTTCTGTAAATACATTAAACACATGCAACACTCTCACGACCACACGCCGCGGCGACCTGCAGACTGGTGAGCAGTAACTAGTTCAGAAGGTGAGCAATCCTGTCCCAGTATATCCTGTCTCGTCCTACCTATCTATCCTTCCTTCCAATAGCAATTGTACTGTAACTAACAATAGACATCCTGATAATTATTAAGATTGTAACCTTATATTTATTGTATTCTATTACTTATCCTTCCTAATTATATTTACCTTGGTTCTCGAACAAGAGACCTAAAAGTCTAAGGTAGAACGCTGGGTGCCTTTTATTGCAGAAGCTCGTCTGCCTTTCCATGGCTTCATGCCTGAAATCATCGAAAGCGCTAGTAATAATACTTTAGTAGTCGGTACGCCTCCTCACCGAGCCAACCGCGAATGAAGTTATGCTCTAGAAGTTCCAGGATTACGCTATGCTCCAGATAGGCCATAATTAAGTTAATTTAATCACGTTTGCTGACTTGCCAACGTGTCGATTCTTCGTACAGAAGATAAACTATTAGATTGAGGGTTGTGTTAGTGCTGAACTGAAGAGATGTAAACCCATTTAATATTTTCTATAAGAAAACATTAAACTTTAACAAGGAAAATTTTTGGAAACCCAGACACCAACGAAAGTCTTGGTAAAACTACAAAGGTTGTTCCTGTAAAAAAATATATATCCCATGCTTGTAAAAAATACAAGCTGTAGTCTGTAGTTGTACTTACACTGGGATTAATTTTAATGATGTATTTATTCTTATGAAGAAAATTGACTTATTTGAAAGAATCCAGTTAAACAATTAATTTAATATGTTATTACTTTGAGTATTAAAAACTTGGGGGCATACCAAGCACCCCACCAGAATACTTCAAATTGTTAACCACGTACTTCATTTACTGATGAACATAGCTCAACTTCCGTACTGATGACGCGTTTGTATTTTTACATATTCATTAATTATTCAACTTTATTTATTTTATAGAACGTCATTTATTTCAATATTTAATTTATTATACTAAAATGAATACCACTGGAGCATAAATCGTAATATAATTGTATTATTTCCGACAACCCCATAATATTGGTTGACAAAAAGATTTCTTACGTATTTTTACAAAGAAAACCTTGTAACTTTACAACTGAATAATTTTACACTGAAAACGTTGACCTTTTACAAAAATTTGTAAACGTTAAAGTAAATACCTTGTAAATTATACAAAAACATTCAAGAGTGTATACTACACTTTAAGCAAAATCAATTTACTCGGGGAAATTCTAACATAAACAATTGCTAGCGTTCGATTTCTTCGTAAAATTATCAGTGTGGTTAACATTATTTTTACACTTAATGTACAACATGTATATTCGTTTTTTTTTTTGTGTTACTGATTAGTTTTTAATTTAAGTCAGTGGTGATAAAATAACTAATTCAGGAACATTGAATTAATTTTAAAAATTTTTGGTTACTAAGAAGTCATTGAGAAAATAAGATGGTTCAGAAATGACGGAGCCGTAAGGGCGACCTTGAAACGCTCATCAAACGATGCATTGCCAAGCTCTGATAATACCATGCAAGGTTCCCGCCAAACTGTATTCACTATGGGACACTAAGCGGTGACCATATAATTTATTGGTGGAAAGTCTGTAGCTGAGTTCAGAGCAGGTCGCGATCTGAGTTTCACATACATCCGGTTAGTACATTTTGAAGTACGGCAGTCAGAAAAAGCTGTCTTTAGCCATGTTGGAGGGCTTAGAAACAGTGTTTTAACGAGCGTAGTGTCTTTGAGGTTCCGATATTTTCTGGAGTGTATTTTCTTTTCGTAATTTGGCACAATATAAACACTTGGAATTGTTTCATAGAAAAAAACCTGTTAACGAGCACAGTGTAACACATTTGAAGCGTGAGATAGGCAGCCGCCTTAGGGTGTCTCATGCTACAAGTATGAGTATTCTGAACGCAACGTGTGTTTACAAGTCGTGACAGCACACTAACAATAACACCCGGAATTGCTCGGTCATTACTTGCTTCATCACCTGAAATCACAAAGCTGCTCAAGTTCCGTCTTTATTCCCAAAGAGGACCGTCTTAAACTCACCAGGGATAAATATATCATGGTTTTTATAATTATGTTACGTTTCCAGTCCTCTTCTTTATAGTCGCAGAGCCAATATCCTGTACTTCGATCGGTAGAGCTAACATTATGTAAATAAGAAGCTCTCAGCATTCCACCGAGCACCTCACGACCATTTAACTAGGCTGACTTTCCTCCGGCAGATAACGGAAGGAGACGCCTACGTCGTCTGCACGTCGCAGTCTGGAAGATAACCGAAGCTAAGCCAGGTGAAATGCTTGAGCTGCAAAAATTCCCTCCCGAAAATTCTGTAGAGGTGTCTTGATAGTGGGCTTCAAAAGTAATACGATAACTTGGAATGGAAGGGAAAGTGATCAAAAAGTTGAACTTTGTGAATACAAATTTCAAGGTTTACATTTCTGAGAGTGTTTAAAGTCGGCTAACGCTAATAGCACAGATTTGACCACTCGCCTCGCATTTGCTTACGTAATACGCCAGATTATTTTAAAAAATAAATGTTTCATCTGTTTGCGCTGCTACTGAAATTTACATTATTTTTTTTTTGCAAATTATAGAGGTAACTGGCATATATAAAAATTATATTAACACGTTTTGCTGATTAGCACACAGAAATTAACTCTCAACACGAGCATAACAGACAAAAGGAATTGTTACCAGTTTGTTACACATTACTTGACAAATAAGATAATATTTAAGTTTCAGGCGAACTAATTAAGTTACTTACGAATTGTTTCTACCGTCATAATGGGACTGGATCTTCTACCATTATAGTAGATGGCCGCATAATGCAAATATGTTGATGCTAGTAATTTCCTAACGTAGCTCGAGACGATTATTACTAACCGCTGTTAACACAAGTTATAACACGCATAAACAATGTTATTGTAGGTATAGTAACAAAGCGTGAAAATAATCAACCAGTGGGAACTTTTCCAGAAAAAGTGGTCATTCAATTAAATATATAAAATGTGTTAATTTTAACTATAACTAGTACATTTTTTGATCTGATTTTGCGTATGTATTATATGTATAACATAGAAACACAATCATTCTATCCCTATAACAATTAAATTATAACACAGTGTTATAGAGTTATTAGTAAAATAAAACTTTCGTTGAACGCAATTACATTAGTTGCTGTTTAACTATTTTCACTGACATATTCTTTTATCACAGGAAGAGAGCATAGTTTACCACACGCAGTATCGTTAACCGCTCCATAAGTTAATTTTTTGTGCTAGGCCCAAGCGTCATAAACAAACAAAGCATTCGAAAGCCTGGGAGGACATGTAGCTCACGTTGGCAAATCCCTCCCCCCTAACCCTCGCATAGATTTCAAAGGTTGCGAGATCACAGAGCGGTTTCCTGCATTTTGGGCAGCCATGGAGGGCGGATGGGATAGATGCTAAGTACCCTAGAGCATTAAAATGAAAGAGGGAGCGTGGAAAGGTCTGCGCGCGCACTCTCGTATGTGTACCTGTGCACGCGAGTGCGTGCTGCGGAGTCATGCTCCCGAACTGCCCTATCCCCTCTACTCGCAGGGGTGACAACTCAATTATGCAAAGTAGTTTTACGAGCGGGCCGGGATAATTGGGGACCCCGTGCTTTTGATACCAGAGCATAACAAACCCCCCGCTTTGTGTGCCCAGCGCCCAGCGATGATCGCTATGATGACGACGATAAAGCCACGGAGGTTGGTTTGCGGGGATGGCTGGCTGTGGAGAATGGAGGGGGTTGGATCATCGGCCCTAGCCCGTTTGAATTCACCGTGCCGGAGTTTACAAACACTCGATGTCATTTCCTTTCCTACCTAGCCCTTCTCTACTCCGTTCGTCTGTGACTGTGAAAGTGAAATACATATTTAAATTTCATTCATTCTCTGTTTCCCTTATTGAAATTATTTTACCATGGCTTAGACGCATTTCGCAGTTGACTAGTGGATGTTGTACCTAACGAACTCCTTTATTATTTACTTATTTGCGGCCTACGGGAAGAAATAATAATGTTGGCACTTCTACGACCGAACCGTCTCAACATTATTTGTTCCTGCAAAATATTCGGTGTCATTAAATTGAAATTATAATTTTTTTGAATATAGGCCTGCCAGCTTACGACAAAATCTTGTATACGTGGTGTGAGGCACGAAAGCGGGGAAGGCGATAAGTCGACTCCAATACGTGCGAGAAACACCGCTTCGCTTCTAAGCGCTGATTACTAAACTAGCATGCAGTGTTTTCGTGGAAAGTGTTTTCAATAGGACTTAAGCGGCGACCCTTCTATTTTTTCTTTGGAAAGTATTTGTTGAAGTCCAACGGAGGTCTCTGTCATTTTCTTTTACGATTACGGCTGGTATTTTTCCCAGGTACACCAATGTCAGGAAGCATTGAATACGCGTTATACATAAAATAACGCTTTAAACACACCGCTACAGTACAGCTCATGAACAAGGTCCTACTAACTTTTAAAACATAAATTACTTCTCCATCCATGGCCCGTCATGAACGATTTTTTTATTTATTTGTCACGGTGATACAATACTGCACCATAATGGTAAGTCAGATTGCAGATGATCTGCGATCCTCTTTGACAGTAGATTCAGTTTTGAGTGTTTCGTTAAATACTCAATGTTAATGAAACTGAAGTATGTCGTGTCACAAAATGTTAGAGGATTACTGAAAACACTTTCTGAAAAACTTATGGGAAAAGGTTTTTATCTGCAAAAAAATTAACCAAGATTAATTACGGGGACATTTAACTTACTAAAAGTGTTATAATAACGCTTACGTAACAATATAGCAAAATGTTTCACTTAAATTGAGGGTTAGAACATATTACTGTTTCGTTAACCAAAAATTATTTCATTAAGTTTGAAATAATTTTAAAGTGGCTAAACTGACATCGTAGTGTTGGCAATATTGTCCGAATCGAATTGTTCACGAATCTCTTGTGTTTTGTTAGCCTGACGCTCGTTTTTTTTAAACGTTGTCATCAAATTGCTACAACATAAGACCTGACACAACGTTATTTTTCCAACGTCGTGTACCATAATATCCGGAAATAATAATGTATCAAAGAATTAAAAGTACAGGTATAAATGCAAAATAGACTGTGCATTGGGACTCGTAGACACAAGTAATTTGCATAGCATAAAAAGTTTTGCTGTATCATACAGTGAGGACAGTGTTAAGCTAAATTTCAGTTTAGGTGAATGAATGGTGGGTCAGAATATATGTTTGGCTTTAATTTTCTCCCCTAATTTTGATTTCAATAAACGTATGTTTTTTGCCATTGCTTTTAAGCCTATCTGACCATTACATATATCAAAATTTACTAAGGTTCATATTAAACGAGATCATTAGAACTCAGGACAGCTTGAGAATAATTTTTAATTACGGCGATGTTTCAAATAAACATCATGATAACGTACTTGATGGAGACATATAAGAGGTTGTGTTTTGTAACTGTGAAACAATATCGTGGGAATCGTTAACTGACACAAGTAGTTTCTGTTAGATTCCAAAATGTTTCATTACCGACGAATGTATGAATGTCTGACAGTTACTCGTCAGTGTTTGGTTGTGGCCCGAGATAATGTGCTCAAGGAGTGCGACACGCTTTCATGGTAAATTGGTGACAAAATCCGGCGAAATAACTTTCTAGCGTCTCTATTTCCTTTATTTCAATAATCCTTTTTTTCGACTGACGTTGTTCCTTCCATTGTGATCAGTCTGGGCTAGAACGTTTAAAAATTTTTGAAGGGAGTTAATTGAAGTGGAATTACGCGCAGGTCATACTGTATTTTAACATAAAAAACACGACGGAAAAAGTTTTGTGGCTTATTTATGCTTGCTTCATGTTGGTAGTGATCCAAATTCTTCCTCAAATGGTATGGGTACGAGCAGATGTCGAACGAAGTCCATGATAGCGCTATGTCTTTAAACCAATTGTTGTATTCCTGGTAGAACGTATTTACCTAGGGCATTACGTTTACGTTTTCAATTTAATTTCAATTGTAACTTTTTGCTTACGTGTCATTTCATTATGTACTTGAGTTGGTAATTTAATTAATTTGTTTATTGCCCACGGCGACATATTTTTTGTAAGAAAACCATTAATTTACTACGTTTCTCATATGTTTCGGAGTCTACAGCAGTTGCTAAAACCCGCACTTACTAGCTTAACAAATATTTATCAAACCATACTCTAAAATTATACAAACACTCCAAATCTGCAGGGTTAGTTTCAATCGAACGGATTCCTTAAAATTAGTTAAAATATTCCAACTAAAATATACGTAGGTACTAGTGTAATTTTTTTGGTCCACTTCCTCAATGTCGATAAAAAATAAATTAGAAAGTGTATAATTTGCTATGAAAATTCAAATTTTATTCTAATGAGAATATTAATTAATATAAAATATTATAATCCTTAATTTATTTATGTCGTTTTGTCGTCAATATTTGCGTGTGGCCATCACTATAATGCTCTATACTAAATGCTTGGAAACAGTTGGATTTCAATGTTTGGTTTGAATTTTGCATTGTTTATTTGATATTCAGTTCCACATTTGGTATCATTTAACAAATGCCTGGATTTATTTGCCTGGACATACTCCATTGCAAAATAAATGACTGTCAATAAAAACATTTTTAGTTTTTTTTTTTTTTACAGTTCATTTATTTCGCAATGGAGTATGTCCAAGCAAATAAATCCAGTCATGCACTACCATTGCACAGTTCTTTCTAAGATCATTTAACAAATCTATTATTCTATGGCTTTAACAGAACTTAAATTGACCATTTGTTTTCAACCATGTAAACTGCGTTAGCTAAAAACCTTGATAATTACATTTAACGCCTCTAGTTAGTCCTGCTCAAATACTATTTATTACTGCACTTTCTATGCGTAAAATAATGATTCCCTCGTCCCGTAACTTCGGTGCTACTCCAATGTTCACCTCGTTCACTCCCATACCGACTCAAGACTATTGAGCTAACAACCGCCAGAATTTCTTCAATTTATATTCCACCGTTGTAAATGTAGAAGGGTGGTGTTTATTATTTTTCCTACGATACGATGCTACTGTGTATAAATAATCTTGAAGCACTGGAGATAAAGTTGTTGTAGTGCACGATTCAGAGTAAGAAACGAGGCTGGTTTTACATGATTTATGTTAAAACCTCGCAAGTGTTCCAGCAGTTTGTTGTAAGCCGTGATCCCTACTTGTCGGGATGACGGTAGACTGTGCCGGTTCTCACGAAGGATAAAGCTACGTCTTAGCCGTTTATGTATGAGTTGCTGAAGTTCTGCTTCTTGCAAGCAGAAACCGCCCAAGTGCTCCAATCATTCGAATAAGTAATTTTTGAGTGTACATATTTTTTTTTATTTTGCGTCGGTTAATGTTTAAATAATTTTAAATTTTCTATACGTACAACATTAAGTACTATAATATGTGTTTCTAATATGGTAGTGCAGGTAAGAGGATATTCACTGAAATTCGTATGCACATGTGCACACAAGCGTATGTAAAATTACATGGACATGCTTACTATTACAAAATATTTTTGGTTGGAAGGGGAAGATGAATAAAACTGAGCTGAATGATAACGTATTTGTTAGTTAAAGCAGAATACAAGAAAATAACAACAGTAATACAGTATAGGAGACGACTGGGAAGGTAAGGATAAGGCGAGACAGGATATAGGTAAAGGATCGCTTTCCTTCACTAAACCAACAGGAGACTCGCCGCTCGTACCGCTATTGAAGGCAGAGAGGAAGTATTATGCCGTCGCTCTAAGTCAGAAGGGTTGCACCCAGACTCGAACCCAGAGTTCGTAAGTGCAGATACTGTTCGGAGAAGCAGACTCTCTGTGTGTCCCCTGGTAACTAGCTCGGTATGTATATATTTCTTCGCACCCCCACCAGGCCATCCAAATCTTCTCTTCAGATTGGCTCCCAGATATGTACAGGGGCGGAGCAATCCCTGCTGAATCCAGGAGTTTTGATAGTGTTTTGAGTAAGTGTTGTGATCCACTTCACTCAAATCATCGGATTCCTGGGACATCTTTGTTGCTGCAATCCGTATTTTTTGTAACTTGTTTATTATCCAGCACCCACTGACCCCCTTTCTTCGACGCCACCAACGTCGCAGGGTTGTGCAACCGTAATACCACCTTCCCGCAACGCCACCGGGTAGCGATACCGTTAACAATAAACATACAGTAGTAGGCCTACATTAGCAAACGTGTTGAAGTGGAAGGTTCTTAATGTTGTGTGTTTATTCCGATAGCTTATCCTCCGAGTCGAAATTCTTAGATTTCTGCTTCATTAAACAAAAATTGCACCACTGTCTAGTTCACAAGCCACTTCACAGAATATACAAGGGCAATGAAAACGTTCGTGCATGAAATAGCCACTCAACTTGAAAGAGTAAACTTAAGAATACAATTAATTTGAAATGCTTGCCGTGGCAGTGATCGACAGTTTACTTATCAACTTAAAGCGTCTTCGCCTTCGGAGAAACATAAGGAAATGCCTTTCTTTGGGCATTTTCATAAGCATAAAGTGCGTTATATAAAATAATTCGGGACCTGAATTCGAAACCCTGCTAACTCCAATATTTAAGCAGTAGCATTAAAAAGTAATATATTTTTCGAGTGTATTTAAATCGATCTTATATATTTTTAATAATATACAATATTTTACTCATACAGTATCATATTTTAATTAAGATAAAATCCACACAGTAAATAAATTATCTGTTTTGCTAATACTTAAATTCTGGGGTTAGCATGGTTCGAATTCAGGTCCCCAATTTTAAAGTGACGTAAAACGTATTTTATACTTTTATTACTTAAAAAAATCAAAAATTATTAAGAAACATATTGAAAGTAGCCGTTCAGATACATTTAACTCATTAAAATAAAGAATACTTCAGACTTTTTTTTGTTAAGTGTATCACTAGGCCTGCCGTTTTAACGATGGTTACGTTGCATGCATTCATCCACACAATTTTTTTGTAACACTCATGTATAGTGTTCGGTTGAGCGGAAAAGTTTACGCGAGTTTTAATTTTCTGCAGAAATCATTATTAAATATTTTTAATAACATCCGTAGATAATAAAAAAAATAATAGTAAAATATAACACTACCACTTGGATTTACTTATCAAATATATGAAACAATTGTATGAAATACTGCTTTACCTTCATAATCGCAAGCACCGCGACTTTTTAAGGCATTCCTAGGGCCGTGAACATTTCGCAAAAATAATTTTGCCCCAGTTTGTTTCAAAGCCTTACGTACACATCTGCAGTTCTGCTTCATAGTTATTGGTAGCGTGCCTGTGTGAAGTGACGTCTGTCATTTGACTGCGCCATCCACAGCAAGGTTACTGCGACGCCACACGTATGTGATGTGCAGGTATAACCTCAGGTAGTAGCGTGCCTGTGTGAAGTGACGTCTGTCATTTGACTGCGCCATCCACAGCAAGGTTACTGCGACGCCACACGTATGTGATGTGCAGGTATAACCTCAGGTAGTAGCATGTCTGTGTGAAGTAACGTCTGTCATTTGACTGCGCCATCCACAGCAAGGTTACTGCGGCGCCACACGTATGTGGTGTGCAGGTATAACCTCAGGTAGTAGCGTGCCTGTGTGAAGTGACGTCTGTCATTTGACTGCGCCATCCACAGCAAGGTTACTGCGGCGCCACACGTATGTG